>JAOYNT010140647.1:0-11003 GCA_037575995.1 Lingulaulax polyedra | reverse complement strand
TCCCGATCCCGATCCCGATCCCGATCCCGATCCCGATCCCGATCCCGATCCCGATCCCGATCCCGATCCCGATCCCGTTGCCGATCCCGCGTCCGATCTGGCGCGAGGTCCGTCCAAGGCCGCGTTCGCCGCTCGCTCCGCCACCGCCGCCTTCGCCGCCAGCTTCGCCTCCGCCTCGCCCCCGCCGACCCAGGCTCGGACGCTGCGCGCGCCCAGGAAACCAAGATCCAGGACGCCGACCAGGACGGTCGAGATCCACACGCCCAGCAGCATGGTCGCGCCGACCGCGCCGAGCAGGGCGGCGACGCTCCGGGGGAGCATCGACTCGAAGCTGCGGGCCGCGATCATCAGGACGGGGCCGGCGAACAGGAGTGCGGCGAGGGCGCGCTTGCCGCGCCGGCCGAGGCCCATCGCGAAGGCGCTGCGGCGGTAGACGTACCAGGTGGTGACGCCCGCGAGCAGGAGCATCGCGAGCACGAAGAGGACCATGCGCAGCCAGAAAGGCACGACCGCACTCTGGTGACGGGGAGCGATGGCCGCAACGAACGTCCGGCCGTTCTCACGCTTCTTCACACCGCTCTTCGCGCTCGGGCATCCTGGGCGGCGGAGGATCCATGCAACTGCTCGAGGCGCTGACCACCTACTTCCGCGGAGAGCGCGGCATCGGCATGGCGCTCGTGCCGGTCGGCTTCGCGCTGCTCGCGCTGGCCTTCTACCTCTGGCGCACGCAGTCGGGCGGGTTCATGTGGGGCCTCGTCGCGCCCCTGATCGTGCTCGGGCTCGCGGGCGCGGCGGGCGGGGCGGGGCTGGTGATCCGCACCGACGCGCAGGTGGCCGAGCTGACGGCGCAGCACGCCGAGGATCCGGCCGCGATGGCGAGCGCCGAGGCGGAGCGCATGGAGAAGGTCAACGCGAATTGGCCTCGGCTGAAGATCGTGTGGCTGGTGCTCGCGGCCGCGGCGTTCACGCTCCTCTTCGTCGTGAAGAAGGACTGGGCGATGGGCCTCGGGCTCGCGCTCCTGCTCACCTCGACCCTCGGCATGTGGATCGACGTCTTCGCCGAGCGCCGCGCCGAGCCGTACACGCAGGCGCTGGAGCGAGCGCGGCAGGGCCCCTGAGTCAGCGGAGGCTGGCCGCCGCGCCGAGGTGAGACGCGATCACCGGGGCCTCGTCCACGGTCTGGAACGGGAGGGCGGGCCACCAGCGCGCGACCTCGGGGGGCGAGGCCGGGTCCACGCTCTCTCCCGGACGGGGGATGGCCACCCGCACGCCCTCCCGGGCCGCGGCGAGGCGCAGCCGCTCGGGCGGCTCGGTCCACGCGTGCAGGGCGAGATCGAACGTGCCCCAGTGCACGGGCAGCATGAGCCCGCCGCGCAGGGCGACGTGCGCGCGTACGGCCTGCTCCGGGCCGAGGTGCACGTCGCGCCAGAGCTGGTTGTAGGCGCCGACCTCGATCAGCGTCGCGTCGAAGGGCCCGAGCCGCTCGCCGATCTCCGCGAAGCCGTGGAAGTAGCCGGTGTCGCCGCTGAAGTAGACGCGGTGCTCCGGTCCGATCATCGCCCAGCTCGTCCAGAGCGTGGCGTCCTTGTCGAGGCCGGTGCGTCCGGAGAAGTGCCTCGCGGGCGTCGAGACCAGGCGCACGCCGTCCACCTCGACCTCGTCCCACCAGTCGAGCTCCGTGATGCGGTCGGGCGGCACGCCCCAGTACTCGAGGTGCGCGCCCACGCCGAGCGGCACGAAGTACCGCGGCGCCCGCGCCTCGAGCGCCTCGATGGTGGGCGTGTCGAGATGGTCGTAGTGGTCGTGGCTGATCACCACCGCGGTCAGCTCGGGCAGCTCCTCGAGCGGCAAGGGCGGCGCGTGGAAGCGCGCGGGGCCGAGCCAGCTCGAGGGGCTCGATCGCTCGCCCCACACGGGGTCGGTCAGGATCGTGCGCCCGTCGAGCTCGACGAGCATGGTCGAGTGACCCAGCCAGGTGATGCGGAGCCCGCTCGACGGCGGCTCGGCGAAGTCGGCGCGGGTGCGGCGCACGATGGGGGGCGGCGAGACCGGCGTCCGGTTCTCGCCGCCCTCGAGCCAGCGCGCGGTCGCCTCGACGAGCTCGGGCTCGACCATCGGCATCGGGTTGACGAAGCCCTCGCCCGCCCACCGCGGCGACGCCCTCATCCGGTCGAGCCGGGCGCCGCTCGCGCTCGTGCCCATCGCGTTCCACGCGTCGGCGAGGAGCACCCCTCCGACGAGCAGGAGCAGCGCGCCGAGCGCCCCGAGTCCGCGCAGGAGGCGTCGCCGCCAAGGTCGCTTCGTGTCGCTCACGCCCTCCTTCATGCGCTCTTTCGGCCGGGCGGCAAGGCCGCTTCACAGTTCTTCGCGCCGCCCCGGCGCGGGAGATGGGCGTCGGCCTCTCGTGAGCACGCGGAGCTGCGTCACCACGCGAACGTCGCCGAGCGCGCGCCCGCTCCGGCCGAAATCAGGCCCGGGAGAGGGGAACGCGCGGCCGGCCAGCCGTATACACTCACCGGAGTGGAGCAGGTTCGCCGGGGGAGGCGTCCGTGGCGTGAGATAGGGCTTCAGAAGACCATCTCGTGGACGCTGATGTTCGGCAGCGCCGTCGCGGGACTGACCGCGGTGCTCGTGGCCACGGTGGACCCCGCCCAGCTCTTCGCGCCGAGCTACCTCGGGATGCTCCTGGTCTTCGGGGGGCTGCTGGTGCTGCGATTCGTGCGTGTCCCCTTCCGCGCTCGGGCGGTCGGCTTCGTGCTCGTGCTGCTGCTCGTCGCCACCCTCGCCCTGCTGAACTTCGGCGTCGCTCCCGCGCCGTTGCTCGCGCTCGCGCTGGCCACGATCGTCGCCGGCACGTTCCTCGGGCGCGGCGCGCTCGCGGTCACCGCCATCGCCGCGCCGCTGGCCATCCTCGTCAGCGGCTGGGTCTCGACGCGAGGGTGGGTGCGGCCGTCCAACCCGACCTTCGCGCCGACCGAGTGGCTCGACTGGGTGCGCGCCGCGTTCGAGTACGCGCTCGCCGGCGGCTCGGTCGCGGCCCTGCTGCTGCTCATCATCTACCAGCTGGAGCGCCACGAGATCGCGAGGGCGCGCGCCGAACGGCTCGAGGCGCTGGGTCGACTCGCTGGCGGCGTCGCGCACGACTTCAACAACTCCCTCCAGGTGATGTTCGTCTGGCAGGAGCTCCTCGCGAGTCACGACGACGAGACCGTGCGGGAGGCGATGGAGGAGATCGGGGTGGCCGCCGAGCAAGCGAGTCGCCTGACGGCTCAGCTGCTCGCCTTCGGCAAACGAGACCTCTGGGCTCCCGTACCTCTGGCCCTCGGTGACGAGGTGGAGCGATGGGCGGTCGCGATCCGGCGAGTGCTGCCCGAGGACGTGAGGCTCGAGGTCTCGACCGAGGCGAACCCGGTGGTCGTGTGCGACCCGGGGCAGCTCGAGCAGATCTTGCTGAACCTCGTGGTGAACGCTCGCGACGCGCTCGGGGGCGCGGGGCGCATCGAGGTCTCGCTCGAGACGGTCGACGCGAGCGAGCTCCCCGACGCATCTGTCGGGGGGCGCGCCCACGCTGCCTACGCGGTCATGCGGGTGCGCGACGACGGCCCGGGCATGAGCGAGGAGGTGCGGAAGCGGGTCTTCGAGCCGTTCTTCTCGACGAAGGAGCAGCTCGGGACGGGCCTCGGCCTCTCCATCGTGCACTCCGCGGTGCAGCGCGCGGGAGGCTGGACGGACGTGGAGACCGAGCTCGAGCGCGGGAGCACGTTCAGTGTCTATTTCCCGTGCGAAGATGGTGCCTCGGTGCCTCTCCCGGCGGAGCGTCGGGACGAGCCCCTCCCCGCGGTCGAGCCCGGCGGCGTCGTGCTCCTGGCCGAGGACGAGGCGCCGATCCGACGCAACCTCTCCACCTTCCTTCGGGCGGAAGGCTACCGTGTCCTCGAGGCGGAGGACGGCGACCGCGCGATGACGCTCCTGGAGCTCCACGCGAGCGAGGTCGACGTCCTGTGCACCGACGGCGTGATGCCGGGGATCTCGACCGCGAGCCTGATCGCGCGCTTTCGAGAGCTGCGCCCGGAGGGCCGGGTCATCGTCAGCTCGGGTCACATCGACGAGGAGCTCGTCCGCAGGCAGCTCACGACCGCCCAGCTGGAGCTCCTTCGCAAGCCCTTCACCCCTTCGCAGCTCCTCGCGCGGCTCCGCCGCTGACCTTCAGGCGCCCGGGTCCCAGAGCTCGCCGTCGGACCCGCAGCGGACGAGGAGCGTGATGCGCACGGTCGACGAGTCGTGGAACTCGTCGTGCTCGCCGTAGAGCGTGTCCTTCGTGCCCTCGCCGAGGGCGTTCCACCAGGAGTCGGAGGCCGCGATCTCGGTCTGATGCGCCTCCTGCCACGCCCTCGCCGCGCCGAACGCCTCCAGGCATCCGTTGGCGCCTCCTGATGAGGCCGCGCCGAGGATGGCGTTCTGCTGCCCGGCCAGCGCGGCGCGCTCGGCGCCCTTGGCCCGCTCCTCGTCGCTCGGACCGCACCCGGTCAGCCACAGGCCCGAGAAGGCCATCACCAGGGCGGCCGTGATCACGCGCAGCGAGTGTCCATTCGTCTTCATCGTCGTTTCCTCCGGACGGGTCTACGAGACGAAGACACGGGCCTTCCTCCACGACGCCGAGCTGGCGCGAATGGCGGAGCTTCTGGCGTGATCTGTCGAGCCCCGCGTAGGTCGGTTCGAGCTGCCTCCGCGGCCCGAGCGCTCAGTAAGCGCCCTCGCTGTAGATGAGCTCGTAGCTGTGGCTATAGATCTCGACGATGTTCCCGAACGGATCTTCCATGTAGATCATCCGGTAGGGCTTCTCGCCCGGGTAGTAGTAGCGCGGCTTCTCCATGCGCCTCTTGCCGCCCGCGGCGACGATCCGCTCCGCGAGCTCCTCCATGTTCGGGTCCTGCACGCAGAAGTGGAAGACGCCGGTCTTCCAGTACTCGAAGTTGTCCTCGGGGTTCACCTGGTCGCGGAACTGGAACAGCTCGACCCCGATGCGGTCCCCGGTCGAGAGATGCGCGATGCGAAAGCGCTCCCAGCCCGGGCCGAAGACGTCCGTGCACATCTTGCCGATGGGGCTGTCGTCCTCGACGACGTCGGTCGGCTCCATGATCACGTACCAGCCCATCACGGACGTGTAGAACTCGACGGCCGCCTCGAGGTCGGGGACCGAGATGCCGATGTGCGAGAAGGTGCGGGGGTAGGGGGTGGTCATCTCGTGTTGTCCATGCCGTGTTGTCGATACCGAGGGCGTGAGGAGGGCGCTCAGAGCAGCTTCAACAGCTCTCGCGCCGCCTTCTCCGAGGAGGCCGGGTTCTGGCCGGTCACCAGCTTGCCGTCGACGACCACGTGCTCGCCCCAATCGTCCCCCTTCTCGTAGCGCGCGCCCTTCTCCTTCAGCATGTCCTCGAGGAGGAAAGGCACGACGTCGGTGAGGCCGACCCCCTCCTCCTCGCCGTTGGTGAACCCGGTGACCCGCCGGCCCGCCACGAACGGCTTCCCCTCGGGCGTCTCGGTGTGGCGGAAGATGGCGGGCGCGTGGCACACGGCGCCGATGGGCCGGTCGCTCCGCGCGAAGGTCTCGATGAGACGGCGGCTGTCCTCGCTCTCGGCGAGGTCCCACATCGGGCCGTGCCCGCCCGGATAGAAGACCGCGTCGAAGTCGTCCGGGTCGATCGCCGAGAGCTCGGTCGTGTTCGCCAGGGCCTCCTGCGCGCCGGCGTCGTCCTCGAGCCGACGCGTCGACTCGGTCTGCGCGTCCTCGGAGTCGCTCTTCGGGTCGAGCGGCGGCTGGCCGCCCGCGGGCGACGCGAGGGTGACGTCCATCCCCGCGTCGGTCAGCACGTAGTACGGCGCCGCGAATTCCTCGAGCCAGAAGCCGGTCTTGTCGCCGGTGTCACCCAGCTCGTCGTGGGAGGTGAGGATCATCAGAATCTTGGGCACGTCGCGTCCTTCCAGCGGCTCGGGTTACCCCGACCCCATGAGCGCCGCGCGGAGCCTCACAAGCGCCGTCCCAGGACGCGGCGGCGCTTCGAGGCGCGCGCGGCCCCAACAGGGCCGCTGCGACCGCCGCTCAGGGGTTGCCGTAGATGCCGCGGCAGTAGCCCAGCACCTCGCTCGGGAAGCCGGCGGTGAACTGCGAGGGGCCCTCGTGGTGGAAGTACCAGCGGTTGGTGTGGGGCGAGAACGTGATCGAGCACATGTCGCTCAGATCGGTGAACGGCCAGCGGTTCAGGACCGCGCCGCTCGGCACCTCGTAGCGGACGATGTCGCTGCGATCGACGGCGATCATCGTGTCGCGCCCGCCGAAGAACTCCGTGATCCCCCAGTACGCCCAGGTCTCGCAAGCCTGGTGCGGCGGCGACGGCATGGCGCCGAGGTCGGTGACGGTGCCCGCGGGCAGCTCGATGCGCCACGCGTTCGTGCCGTCGTGGAGCAGGATGCGGTTCCACCCGCTGAACACGCCGACGTCGAAGGAGGGGAGCGTGATGGGCGCCGAGAGGGGCACCTCGCGCGCGGTCTGGAGGCCCGTGGCCGGGTCGAGCTCGATGAGGCGCGTCACGGTGCCGCCGAACGCGCCGATCGGGCCGCTCGGGGTGCCCATCACGTAGGCGATCCCGGTGCGGATGTCGCTGACGAGCCCCTCGTGCTGGATGCCGACGCCGCCCGAGCCGACGCCGCCCGTCAGGTCGAGCGCCCAGCGCCCGAGCCCCGAGTCCCCGGCCACGTAGACATGGCTGGACGAGACGGCCACGCCGCCGCGATCGTCGCCGGTCAAGGCCTCGTGATCGATCGCGCTGCACCCCGCGCGGCTCATCGAGGTGACCACGAATCGACCCCCGGTGGTGTCGTAGGTGGCCGGGCAGTAGCCGACGGTCTCGTTCGAGATGGAGATGAACTCGGACGTGGACTCGTGGTGGAAGTAGAAGCGGCCGTTGGAGAGGCTCGGCGCGAAGGAGCAGAGGTCCGAGAGATCCGCGTAGGACGCGACGGTGGCGACCACGCCTGTGGGCACCGTGACGCGCCGGAAGGTCGCGCGGTCCGCGTAGACCAGCCGGGTGGTCGGTCCGTCGGTCTCCGCGATGCCCCAGAACGCCCAGCTCTCGCACGTGGTGTGCGGGGGCATGGTCATCGCCCCGAGGTTCGTGACCGCGCCGGAGGGGAGGGCGACGCTCTGCACCGCGGACCCGTCGTAGATCACGATCCGGTCGTAGCCGCTGAAGAACCCGAGATCGAAGCCGGCGAGGTGGATGGGCGTCGACAGCGTCACGATCCCGCTCGAGGCGGCCGTGCCGTCGGCGTTCATGGGGATCAGCCGGGTGACCTGGCCGCCGGAGTAGGCCTGCTTGGGCCCGGCGCCGTCGGCGAGCAGATAGACCGTCCCGTCGCGCGCGTTGCTCACCATCGCGTCGCGCCCCGCCCCGTCGAGGGTGGCCGAGGGCCGCAGCGCCGTGCCCGCCGTCAGATCGAGGGCGTAGCGCGTCGTCGCTTCGTCTCCGGTGTAGAGCACCACCTGGTCGCTGACCGCGATGCCGCCGTGGTCGTCTCCGCTGAACAGATCATGGTCCACCGTCACGCACGCGTTGGCGGTGAAGCTCGTGATCTGGAAGGTGGGGTTCGGAGACAGGCCCACGCAGCGACCGGCCGTGCACACGTTGGAGGCGCAGTCGGCGTTCGTGGTGCACAGGAAGCCGGGCCCGCACGCCAGGCAGACCGGGCCGCCGCAGTCGACGTCCGACTCGTCCTGGTTCAGCAGGCCGTCGACGCAGCTGACGCAGGTGCCGCTTGCCGATGAGCACGAGCCCATGTCGCAGTCGCGATCCATCGCGCACGCCGCGCCCGCGCGGCAGCCGCCGCAGATGGCGCCGCCGCAGTCGACGTCGGTCTCGTCCTGGTTCTGCACGCGGTCGTCGCACGACTCGCAGATCCCCGCGTTGCAGGAGCCGACGAGGCAGTCCGAGTCCATCAGGCACCGCTCGCCCGCCGGGCACGCGTCGCACAGGGCGCCCCCGCAGTCGACGTCCGTCTCCTCCGCGTTCTGCACGCGGTCGCTGCAAGACACGCAGCCACCGTCGAAGCAGCGCTCGTTCTCGCAGTCCTGATCGATGCCGCACGGGAGCCCGTCCCGGCAGCCAGGGCAGACGGCGCCGCCGCAGTCGACCGACGTCTCGTCCTGGTTCTGCACCCCGTCGTTGCAGGCGGGCTCGGTGCACATCGACGCCGCGCAGATCAGGCTCACGCAGTCCGTCCGATCGAGGCAGCGCTGGCCTCCGGAGCAGGCCGGGCAGAGATCGCCGCCGCAGTCGATGTCGGTCTCCGCGCCGTTGCGCGTGCCGTCCTCGCAACTCGACGTCGAGCACGTGCCGCCGCGGCAGCGCCCGCTGAGGCACTCGGCGTTCGCCGTGCACGGCTGGCCGCCGGGGCAGAGCCCGCAGTCGCCGCCGCAGTCGGTCCCGGTCTCGTCCCCGTTGGAGACGCCGTCGGTGCAGCTCGGCACGAGGCAGAAGCCGCGGCCGCAGACCCCGGACGCGCAGTCCTCGGGGCCGTTGCAGGTGGAGCCGTCCGCGCAGGGAGGACAGGATCCGCCGCAGTCGACGCCGGACTCGTCTCCGTTGGGCACGCCGTCGGAGCAGGTCGCGCCTGGGCCGGTGTCCGCTGGGAGCGTCGAGCCGTCGCGTCCACCCGCGTCGGCGGGGATCGGCATCGACATCTGGTCGCACGCGGCGAGGGAGAGACAACAGAACGCGAAGAGCCCGAGATGGATCACACGCACGTTTGACGCCTCCGGCAATAGCCTTGTCGGTCGAAGGCTCCTCTCTAGCCCGAGTCGAGCCGGCGTACCAGTGGCCATCGCCTGCGCGGTGGCCCTGGCTCAGGGCGGCACAGAGGCGTTCCTTCACGCTGTCATCCGGGGTTCGCAGTGGCGCCCGTCGAGCGGCGACCGGCGCTCGACGCGAGGTCGCGGCACGGCCCGTGCGTAGCCCGGCGACGCGACCGGGCGTCCGGTCCGAGGAGGTCCCTTGCCCCGCACTCTCGCCTCGCGCGCCTGGCTCGGTCTGATCGCGGCCCTCGCCGGGGGCTGCGTCCCGATCGCGCTGCCGCCGTCGAAGGTCTCCATCACCGGCGGCGGCGCCGCCCAGACGCTCGAGCAGCCCGATCCCACGGCGGGATCCACGCAGGCGTCCTCCGCGGTCACCTTCCGCGCCGAGGTGGACCCGCTGCAGTTCTGGGATCCGCCGACCCGACCGATCGACGTCGGGGTGGGGCTGGTCCTCTCCGACTTCCCGGACGCGGAGAGAGCGGATGAAGCCCGGCTCGGCCCGAGCGTCGGCGCAGTCGCGCACTTGTGGGCAGAGCGACTCGGCGACGACGGGATCGCGCGCCTCTCGGTGGGCGGCAACCTCGACCTGCTCGCCTCGCTCGCCTCGGGCCTCGACGGGTTCGGCGTGGCCGGCGTGTTCGAGGCGGAGATCGGCACCATGCCTCGCTCCGACTTCGGCGCGAGCGGCGATGAGGACGGCGTGTTCGTCGGCGGCGCGATCGGGTCGCTCACCGTCGCGCTCCGCGTGGAGGCGGCCTACCAGTACCTCGACGACGGCACCCACCGCTTCCTGCTCACGGCGGGCCTGCGCTTCCGCCTGCCGGCCATGCTCGGCGTGTTCATCTTCACCGAGTGAGGGGCGGGCCGAATTGCGAACGGGGCCACCATCGCTGGCGGCCCCGCTCTCGAGACGGCGTCTGCGCTCAGTCGCGGACGAACAGCCCGGCCGCGCCCATGCCGCCGCCGATGCACATCGTGACGATGGCCCGCTTGCCGCCGCGGCGCTTCAGCTCGTGGAGCGCGGTGGCGGTGAGCTTGGCGCCGGTGCAGCCGAGCGGGTGGCCGAGCGCGATGGCCCCGCCGTGCACGTTCAGCTTCTCGTCGGGGATGCCGAGCTGCCGCTTGCAGTACAGAGACTGCGACGCGAACGCCTCGTTCATCTCGACGAGATCGATGTCGTCGATGGTCAGCCCCGTCTTCTCGAGGAGCTTCTTCACCGCCGGCAGCGGGCCGATGCCCATGATCGACGGGTCGACGCCCACGGTGACGAAGCGCTCGAAGGTGGCCAGCGGCGTCAGCCCCAGCTCCTTCGCCTTGGCGTCGCTCATCACGAGCGAGGCCGCGGCTCCGTCGCTGAGCGGCGAGGCGTTGCCCGCGGTGACGCTGCCCTTGACCGAGAACGCCGGCCGGAGCTGGCCGAGGCCCTCGAGCGTGGTCTGCGGCCGCGGGAGCTCGTCGACGGTGAAGTCGCTCTCCACGCGCTCGCCGTTCTTGTAGCGAATCGCCTTGACGGGGACGATCTCCTCCTGGAACGCGCCGGACTCGAGCGCCTCCTTGGCCTTCATCTGGCTCTCGAAGGCGAACTGGTCCTGATCCTCGCGGCTGATCTCGAAGCGCGTGGCGACGTTCTCGGCCGTGATTCCCATGGGGGTGTAGACGCTGGCGTACTTCTCCTGCGCCTCGGGCGAGGCGCTGAGCTTGTTGCCCGTCATCGGCACCATCGTCATGGACTCGACGCCGCCCGCGACCGCGACGTCGTGGCTGCCCATGAGGATGTGCCCCGCCGCGTTCGCGATGGCCTGCAGGCCGCTCGAACAGAAGCGGTTGATGGTGAACGCGCTCGTCTCCTCGGGGAGGCCCCCCAGGAAGCCGGCCACGCGCGCGATGTTGAGGCCCTGCTCGCCCTCCGGCATCGCGCAGCCGAGGACCACGTCCTCGACCAGCTCGGGCTTCACGCCCGGGTTGCGCGCCATGAGCCCGCGGATGACCTGCCCGGCCATCTCGTCGGGGCGGGTGTTCGCGAGCGAACCCTTGTGTGCCCGGCCCACCGCGGACCGGACCGCATCGATGATTACGACCTTCGTCATGTCTGTCTCCTCACTGTTCCTGCTCGCCGAGCGGGCTCGTGTCTTCGTATCCGGGTGGGCGGCCAGCC
>JAOYNT010140536.1:0-11094 GCA_037575995.1 Lingulaulax polyedra | reverse complement strand
GGGGCCGATCGCCGCGACCGCGGTGGCCGCGCCGAGCGGGCTGCCCCGGAGCTGCTCGAGCGGCCCCTCGGGCGCCGACCCGGCGAGGCCGGCGAGCACCACGAGATCCGGCGCGCGATGCGCGACGCGACCCGCCAGGCCGTCGAGCGGGGACAGCTCCACCCGCACGCCCGCCTCCTTCAGCGAGGCCTGGACGGCACCCTCCTCCGGGCTCGCGCCCCCGACCCAGAGGACCAGGAAGCCTTCGCCCGGCGCGCGTTCGTCGGAGCTCGCCGCGGTCATCGCGTCTCGTCGATCCTCATCGTGATGCGGCGCCGTCCGGCCAGGGCGCAGGCGGAATCGGATACGCCGGACGCGCGAAGAGATAGCCTTGCCCATAGTGGACGCCAGCGTCCACCACCGCGCTCAGCTCCTCGCGCTGCTCGATGCCCTCCGCGACCACGTGCGCGCCCAGATCGGTGCAGAGCGCCGTCAGGTGGCGCAGCATCTTCTGCCGACGCGGATCGAGGTGGATGTTCGTCACGAGCGCCCGGTCGAGCTTCACGATGTCCGGCTCGAGGTCGAGGAAGCGGACGAGGTTCGAGTGACCCGCGCCGAGGTCGTCGAGGACCAGGTGGGCGTTGGTGCGGTTGCACACCTCGCGCAGCACGCTCTTGCACAGGTCGAAGAACTCGAAGGCCGCGGTCTCGGTGATCTCCAGGAACACGCCGCCGTCGTGGAACCCGATGGGATCATCGGTGCGCACGAGCCAGCGCGAGCTGAGCTCGTGCGGGTGCACGTTGACGAACACGCGGTGGCCGCCGCAGCGCTCGAACGCGACCTCGCGGATCAGCCGGCCCAGCCGCCCCGTGGCGCCCTGCTCGACCGCCGCCCGGAAGAGCGCCTGCGGATCCGCGAAGTGCGGACGGGTGCACCGCGCCAGGCCCTCCACGGCCCAGATCCGGCGGGTCGTCAGATCGACGATCGGCTGGAAGAGGACGGAGATCTCCGCCGCGGTCAACCCGCGGACGTCGTGCGGGTCACGCGCTGGCTGGTTGGCCTCGCTGAGGGTCCAGAAGTGGCGGCGACGAGACAGTGGGCGGCTCCCGGAGGGAGGCCGAGACTATCACGTCCGCCCTCTCAAGTAGGGGGTCGCACACGGGCGCGCGTCCCGCCGAGCAGGCCGAGGAAGAGGAGCACGAGGAGGAAGCCCCCGAGGCCCCCCGCCGTCGCCTGCGCCACCCGGTCCCAGAGCAGCGGCTGCGCCTCGAAGAGCGCCCATCCCCCGCCCGCCAGGGCCGCCCCGACGACGGCGGCGCTGGCCAGCACCCGCGCGCGGTAGGCCGCCGCGGCGGGGAGCACCCCGAAGACCACCAGCGTGGCCACGTAGAGGAGCCAGTGCCGCCCGTCCACCTCGGGCAGCGCGCGGCCGCTCCGCGCCAGCGCGAGGGAGCCCTCCCAGGCGAGCCACCCCGCGACGACCGAGGCGCTGGCGAAGGCGCTGGCCCAGACGAACGCGAGCGCGCCCCAGCCGAAGGTCCAGCGCTCGCCGAGGAGCACGTCGCGCTCGTCCTCGGGGTCCGACTCCGACTCGGGCTCGGCCTTCCGCTCGGGCTCGACCCTCCGCTCGGGCTCGGCCGACGCCTCGGGCGGGGTCGGCGCTGCGTCGGCGCCCTCCCCCTCTGCGCTGGCCTTCGCCGCGCTGCTCTCGGCCGCGCTCGCCTTCTCGGCCCTGACCTGGGCGAGCTTGTGCGCGTAGCCCATCGCCTTGGCCTTCTTGAGGTAGAAGGCGCGGTCCTTCTTGGGCAGCGCCTCGTCGGCCACGAGAGTCAGGCAGAAGCGGACGCAGCCGAGCTCGGCCATCTGCAGCTCGTAGGCCTCGGACTCGGGGTCGGCGTCGATCCCGGCCGCGCGCGCGACGTTGCGGTACCAGACGTCGGCCTTGGACGCGTCGGTCGCGTAGACCACGCCCATCTCGTAGAGGTTGGCCACGAACACCTTGGCGCGAAGATCGCCGCGCTGCGCCGCGGAGCGGATGCGCTTGGCGCCCTCGGCCTGATCTCGCGCGATGCCGACGCCCCCGAAGTAGGCGCGACCCACGTGGTACTCCGCCTCCGCGCTGCCCACCCGGGAGGCGGCCTCGTAGCACTGGAGCGCGTCGAAGAGGCTCTCCTCCACGTACGGCGTGCCGACCCGGTGCGCGGCGGCGAGCTCCATCAGCCCCTCGACGTTCTCCTCGGCCAGGAGCTCGTCGATGCTGGGCGCCGGCCCGTCGAAGCCGAGCCCGACGGGCTCGATCAGCGCCTCGGTCTCATGGTCGAAGTCGGGCTGAGGTCGGGCCATCACGCCCCGAGTGTACGTCGAAACCCAGGCCGACATTCCACCCGTGCGCCGCGAACGGGCGCCGCGACGGGCTCAGCGGAGGGCCAGGTAACGCGGCCGGTCGGTGCGGTTCGCGGCCAGCAGCTCGAACACCGGGCTGTCGTCCTTGCGGCGGAGGAGCGGGAACGGCAGCGCGGGCGGGCCAGCCTCGAGCGTCACGTCCTCGAGGGCCACTTCGTCGCGGGAGAGGACCAACGTGGGCGCGTCTTCGGAGTCGTGATGGAACAGCATGACCCGGGAGCTCATCACGCTCCGTGCCAAGCCCCCTTCACGAAGCTGAAGAGCGAGAGCGGCGACTCCAGACGCCACCCCATCGCGCGCGGGTGGCGGCTCCAGCCGCCAGCACGAGCTGCCACGACGCGAGCGCGAAGCTCAGATCCCACGCGAGCCCCGCGACGAGCAGGTGGCGGCGAAGCGAGAAGGTCCCATCGCCCAGGATCGCGACCGCGATCCCCAGCCCCACCGTCGACAACAGGATCCCGACGGCCAGGCGGACCTCTCGGCGGCCACGCCACAGCAGCCATGCCATCGCGACCAGCCAGATCAGCCCGCCCCATGGCCACGCTCGATGAAGCGTGATCACGCGGAGGGCGCGCGGACGGACGGGCGGATCCCAGGTGCCGCTCGGCGAGCCCTCCGCCGTGTAGCCGTGGCTCCCGAGCCAGAGCGGCCGCGGATCGGACAGGGCGCGCCGGGCTCGGTCGAGCGCGCGAAGGGCCGAGGAGGGGTGGCTCAGGTACCAGCCGACGAGGTCGGCGCGGCTGACCTCGGCGAGCTCCCTCTCGAGCGCGGGCGGGACGTCGGTCCTGAAGTACGGCACGCCCGCGTGGTCGACGAAGCGGGCCGAGATGCCCAGCTCGGACAGCGCCTCGGGCGGCGAGTCGGACAGACGCGCCGGGCCGAGGAAGACCGCGTGGTAGTCGTTGATCGCGGGGAATCGATGGCCGCTGCCCGCGAAGTAGTGGAGCGACGCGAGGAGCGTCACCGTGACGAGCAGCGCCGCACGGGCGACTCGCCCGCGCCCCGAGCTCGACCGAAGGGCGAGCGGGAGCATGGCCACCGGGAGCAGCACCTGGCTCTGCTGTGAGAACGCCCCGAAGATCGCGAGCGCGCACAGGGGCGTGAGCGCGCGCCATCCCGTCAGGGGCCGCCGGGCCAGCGCGAGCCACGCGGCGCCGAGCACGGCCAGCAGCGCGGGTCCCACCGCATAGAAGCTCGCGAGGTGCAGCGCGACCTCCGGGTCCGCGAACACGACGACGCCCAGGGTGAGCCACGCGTCGGGCACCTCCGCGCGCTGCGCGAGCGCGAGCAGGACGCCGAGCAGCGCGAGATAGAGCGCCGTCAGCTGCCAGAGGAACAGGTCGACGCCGAGCGCGGCCGACGGCAGCCGCGCCGTCCAGGCGACCACGGAGGCGCTCGACAGCCACCCCTCCTCGGCCGGGGCCCGGAGCGCCCAGCGCGGCTCCACGAAGCGCTGCAGACTCCGCTCTCTCGGCGCCGCGTAGTCGAGGCCAGCGGGAAGCAGCACGCGCCAGTAGTCGCCGTTGTCGGCCACGCCGAGGGTCGGGCGCCCGAGCACGGAGGGGCCGAGCAAGACGGCGCTCAGCCCGACCCAGGCGATCCACGGCAGCGCCGCCGACGCGCGCCGCGCCGCCGACCTCGCCCTCGAGTCATCGACCTCCACCTGCGCGTCAGCCCCCCGCCGCGCGCTCTGCGCGAGGGGCTCGGTCGAGCGCGCGCGGTGGGAGGAACACGAGATAGTGCGTCAGGCGCTGGACCAGCACGGAGTGGGGGCGCGCGCCGGGCGCGACCAGGCCGAGGCGCTCGAAGAAGCCGAAGCGCGCCTCCTCGGCGTGGGCCCGCTCGAGCGCGAGGGGCGCGTGCCACACCGAATAGGTCACGACCCGTCCGCTGGTCCGCCGCCGCAGGTACCCGACCATGGGATTCGTCAACACGGCGTGTGTCATCGCTTCGTCCCGAAATCCGTCGAGGCGGCCCATCGGCTGCCCCGTGCCCTCGAGCACGAGCCGCTCCTCGCCCAGCTCGCCGCGCAGATCCCAGCGGAGGGACTCGAGCCCGTTCTCGCCCCATGACGCCTCTCGCGTGCCTCCCGCGTAGGCCCACGGGAGCCGCCAGATCAGGCGCGGCACGATCAGGCCGAGGCGGGTGCCCAGGCTGGTCCCGAAGAACCACGCCGCGCGCTCGGCCCCGCGGCGGACGTAGGCGCGGTAGTTGGTCTGGGTCGTCTGGAGCTTCACGAACGGGGCGAAGCCCACGTGGAAGTCGGTGTTCAGGAAGGACACCGCCGAGACGAAGGCGCGCGCGCGGCCATCGTCGAGGGTGAAGACGTCGGGCTCGAAGCCCTCGGGCAGGGCGGCGGACAGCGCGGACGGATCGACGTCGTAGGTCGTCGTCACGAAGCTCGCGAGGTGCGAGGAGACGTCGAAGAGTCCTCGCCTCGGGCGGTCGAGCGCGTCCCGCATGGCGCATCCTACCGCGCACGGACGGCGCGCTCAGAAGCGATGCACGAGCCCGACGCGGAAGCCCTGGGGACCGAACTCCACCGTGGGCTCGAACTCACGCAGGGTCCGGATGCGGCCGCGCAGCGTGTCCGCCTCGATGTCCGCGCTGCCCCACAGGATGCCGCCGACCACGATCGAGACCGCGCCCGTCGCCATGAGGGTGATCCCGACCGCGAAGTCCTCGACCGGCTTGATGCAGTCGTCCATGCCGGTGCAGCCCATCGGGTCGATCGCCGCGACCACTACCATCGCGACCACGCCGCCGATGAGCAGCGTCGTGCCGCCGATGGTGAGCGCGCCGAACGCGGCCGAGCGGCCCTCGGCGCTCTCGAGCTCTCCCTCGAGCCGCGTGATCTCGGCCGCCGTCTCGGGCGAGATGTCGGGCGCCTCCTCCTGCGCGACCGCGGGGCTCGCCAGCAGCAGCGACGCGACGATGGAGAACGTGGTCAGCCTCATCCGCACTCACATACGCTCATCGGCGGGCATCGCCAAACCGGGGCCGGCGGTCACTCGGGGCCGAAGCGGGGCGCGTCGGTGGCCCATCGGTAGCGGATGCCGAGCAAGAACGAGTGCCCGCCTGCGCCGCCCAGGCTGTCCGGGCTGAGCACGGCGGGCATCGCGATCATGCGCACCGAGAGATCGGGCCACATGCGGATCGCGGCCCGCAAGCCGACGCGAAGCACGAAGTCGTCGCGGTCGACGAGGTGCACGACCTCCGCGCCCGGCTCGATGCTGAAGGCGTCGTCGTCGCCGAAGTGGAAGCGCCACCCTGCCGCGACGCTCCACACCCACCCGGGTGAGACGGTGATCACGCGCAGGGTGTCTTCGTAGAGGTAGTAGCCCTCCTCGAAGGGCAGCACGTAGGTGACGGTCACCTCGGCCGCGAAGGCGGTGCTCTCGACCGGGACGTCGAGGCTGAGCTGCGACTCGAGCGAGACGTAGTTGGCGTTCGGCCCCGTCCGGTCGCGGAGCTGCAGGTGGTCGTAGCCGTCGAGCGCCTCGAGGAACGAGCGGGTCCAGTTGAAGCGGTAGCGCGCGCCGACGCGGAGATCCCCCCACGGGACGGCGCCGCGCAGGCCGCCGTACGCGCCGAGGCCCGAGCCGGAGATGATCGGGTCGATCTCGAGCCCGAGCCAGGTCTCGTGCGGGACCCCGTAGCCGGCGTGGAAGCGGGGCTGCAGGAACAGGAACCCGAGGTCGAGGGTGCCGCTGATGAAGCCGCGCTCCTCGCCCCAGAAGGGGATCGCCGCCTCCTCCGCGTCGGGCGGCTCCGCGGGCGGGTCGTGTGGGACCGGCCCGGGCAGGCTCTGGGCGGCCGCGCTGGCCGGCGCCAGCAGCAGCAGCAGACACAGCAGCGCGCGCATCACCAGAACCCGATCACCGACGCGCCGCTCCCGGTCGGCACCAGGGCCCAGGCCACGTCGTCATGGGCCGCGTAGTCGTCCTCCCCCTCCGGGCGCTCGTGCGCGAAGTGAAGCGCCCACGGCAGAAGGAAGCCGACCGCCGTCCCGACCAGCGCGCCCGTGATGACGTCGGTCGCGTAGTGCTGGTCGCCCATCATCCGGAGCAGACCGGTCGCGGCCGCGAACGCGAACCCGGTGACGCAGGGCACCGCCTCCACCTCGCCGCCACCGAGGAGCGGCATGTTCATGTGGGCCGAGCAGACCACCGCGGCGGAGGCGAAGGACTGCGAGGTGTGCCCGCTGAAGAAGCTGTAGAAGCGGTCCGGCGAGTTGCAGAAGAAGCTCTCCTCGGGGAGGTCGTCCGCGGTCGGCCCGCCGCAGGTCTGCCCGTAGGGCCGCTCGCGGCTCGCGATGATGTTCGCCGTGGTCTGGAGCGCGAGCGTCACGGCGATGACCTCGGCGTGGATGAGGATCAGCTCGAGCGCGATCTGCGGGTCGTCGTGCTGCCAGGCGCCGAGCACGAGCGCGTCGAAGAGGAACGGCGCGCTCGTCAGGAGGGTCAGGAAGCCGTCCGACACGTCGCGCGAGATCTGCCGCGCGAACTCGTCGTCCAGGCGGATGGCGCCGCGCGCGTCGTCGTCGAAGAGGATCCCGCCGCGCGAGGGCGTGGTGACCCCCGAGGCGCCGATGCCGATCATGGTGCCCGCGGTCGCGGCGCCGATCCCGATGGTCACGTAGTCGCCGATGTCGGAGCTGCGCCAGCGCCAGCGGACGGCGTCGGTCGAGCGCCGAGCGGGCGCGGCGCGCTCGGGCTCGTCCTCGACCGCCGCCTGCGTCGAAGGCTCCTGCGCGGCGGCAGGGCCGGCGTGGCCTACGACGAGCAGGATCCACAGAGCAGCGTGGGCGCGGAGGTACGGCATCGCGGAGGTGCTGGCCTTCGTAGCACGGACGACGCGGTGAGGAGCGGCTTGGCCGCGCGGCGGCGCGAACGTCTCTCAGGTGGCCGCGCAGGCGCCGCCCGCGCAGAACGCGCCCGCTCCGCACGCGACGCCGCACGCGCCGCAGTCGGTGTCGGTCAGGATGTACGTCTCGCAGCCGTCGGAGGGGTCGCGGTTACAGTCGTCGTGCCAGTCGCCGCAGCTGTCCACGACGCAGCTCCCGCTCTCGCAGCGGATGGCGCCGTGAGGGTCCGAGAAGCACGGCGCGCCGCATCCGCCGCAGTGCCGCTCGTCGCTGGCCACGTCCACGCACTCGCCGCCGCAGGAGATCTGATCGGCCGGGCAGGGCAAGACGCAGGTCCCCGACTCGCACGTCGCGCTCGGGGCGCAGGCGGTGTCGCAGTCGCCGCACGTCGAGGCGTCGGACAGGTCCGCCTCGCAGCCGTTCGAGAGATCGCCGTCGCAGTCGGCGCGCCCGAGATCGCAGACGAGCGAGCACGCGCCGCCCTGACAGCCGGCCGCGCCGCCTTCGCTGGGGCAGGCGCGATCACAGCCGCCGCAGTGGAGCGGATCGACGCGGAGGTCGAAGTCCTCGTCCGTCAGACCGTCGCAGTCGTCGTCGCGCTCGTTGCACACCTCGCGGCCCGGGACGCACTCGCCCGCGTCGCCCGGCCCCGCGTCGCGTCGGCCCGCGTCTCGCTCACCCGCGTCGAGCGCGCCCGCGTCGAAGGCGGGCGCCTCCTCTGGCGGCTCGAGATCCAGCATCAGCCCGCAGCCGAGCTGGACCGGAGCGAAGAGGCAGATCAGCGCGGTGGCACGGCGCACCGTCTCATGATGCCAGCAAACGCGCCGCGTCGCTCCTCAGAGCCGGACGGACTCGGCCTGGCCGAGCGCCGCGACGAGCTGCTGCACGCGCGGATCGTCCATGGCGCTCTTCACCTTGCCGCCCGCGTTCTTCACGTAGAACGGAGGCAGCTGGGCGGCCCAGTGCTCGAAGAAGCCGTTGCCGGCGAAGACGATGTCGACGTGCTCCGGCTCGGCCTGGCCGGGCTCCTCCTCGAAGTCCACGTCCGCCCAGTCGATCTCCTCGGCCGCGTCCTCGCTGCCGCCATCGCCCGCCGTCTCCGAGTAGCTCAGGCGCACCGGGATCTCCGGCGTGCGCCGCCCCCGGTCCGAGAACAAGTGCAGGAGCGCGTCGCTGATCTTCACCTGCATGATCATCGAGACGAGGGAGAAGTCGATGTCGCTCTTGTTGAAGTACGGGAAGATCGACTTGCCCAGGACGGGGAGGAGCATCTTGCTCGTGCAGACCTCGCGCACGTAGCGCTCGACGAGGGCCGCGGGCAGATCGATCTCGCTGCTCCGGAAGCGGGCGACGGCGCGCGTCGACCAGTGCTTGAGCACGTGCACCATCAGCTTCTTGACCTTGTCGCTGACCTTGATCGACATCGGCGCGAGCGTCTTGTAGAAGGCGCGGATCTCGTGCTCCAGCTCGTCGTGCGGCAGGGTGATCAGCTCCACCAGCTCGCCGAAGACGGCGCCCGAGTAGTGCTTGGTCATCTCCGCGCGCACCGCGTTGACCAGCGCCGTCGCCGCGTGCTCGAGGCGCTGCCGCTGCTCCTCCTCGTCGCGCGAGGGGGTCAGCAGCTCGAGCGCCTGGACGAGCTCGCCATGGATGGCGCGCAGCTCGGCCGTCAGCTCCTTCTTCTTGATGTCCTCGGCGAGCTTCGCCCGCAGATGCGACGCCAGGAGCGGGATCCCAGAGCGCGGCAGGCCGTCGTCGCCTTCGCCCTCCATCGCGGCCCACTTGTCGCCATGATGCGCGACGAACGTCTTGACGGCGCGCGACTCGTGGTAGCCGCGCTTCACCACGTCGAAGTCGCCGGATCCGGGCTTGAGCGTGTTCATCTGGTCCGCGTACGGGTTCCGGATCCAGAACATGTTGTCGAAGGCGCGGTTCTTCTCGCCCCAGTTGTAGATCCAGCTGTTGTGCGAGCGCGCCCAGAACTCGACGCACGCCTCCTCGACCCGCGACTCCCAGCGATCGCGCGCGTTGTCGCTCCGCAGCGCGCCCAGGCTCATGTCGAACTTGGTCAGCGCCATGAAGAGGCTCGGTCGCTCGATCTCCTCCTGGTCGAGCGGGGTCGGCGAGCCGTGGCGGATGGACAGCCAGCGCTCGACCTGGTGCTGCATCTGGATCGCCTCGGGCTTGGTCGGCCCGGGCGACGCGAGCACAAGCGCGGTGATCTCGCGGTCGAGCGAGAACTGCTCGAACAGGAACGTGAGCTTGCCGCGCTTGAAGACCTCGATGGCGTTCTCGAGGTTGCCCGTGTTGAGCTCGCCCGGCTCGAACCCGTTGATGCCGCGGAGCGCGCGGCCGCCGGGGAAGTCGAGCAGATCGGTGTTCTCGAGGAGCGAGCCGGTGACCTTCTGGAGCGGCAGGCGCACCTCGGCCACGAGCGCCGCGAGCACGCTCGGCTCGATGGAGACCTCGCGCTCGGCCGACCACACCTGCATGGTGGATTGCGGCGTGCCGATCGCGTTGAGGCAGGCCGCGTCGATGATGCTCGGGTTGGTGCTCGACGCGCGCACGTAGTCGAGGTCGACCTCGACCGTGTCCGGGTGGCCGAGGATCTCGAGCCCCTCGATGAGCTTGTCGGCGAGCCGGTCGAGGTCCTGGCTGTAGCCGCGGCCGCCCCAGAGGAGCGAGAAGACGTGGCTCCACCCCGCGACCGAGCCGATGCCCTTCTTCCACGCCTCGGTGCGCAGCTCGGGGTGACGGCGCAGCTCGTTCAGGTAGGGGTGGCGGTCCTGGTACTTCTTGAGGAGATCGTGCCAGACCGCGTCCCACGCGCGGCGGTAGAGCGGCGGCGCGGGCGGGCCCGACTGGAGGCGCGCGTCCCGGAGCGCGCGCTCGACCCGCTCGGCGTCGACCGCGGGCGCGGTGCACTCCACGAGGAAACCCGTGGCGAGCGACTCGAGCATCACCTCGAGGCTGAGCACGCGGCAGTGGAAGTCGCCGTGCGTGAGCGGGCCGGGGCCCTCCGCGCTCGAGAAGCGGGTGACGACGCCGGTCGACTCGACCCCCTTGGCGGGGTTGATGTCCTGGAGGAAGTCGACCTCGCCCTCCCGGGCCTTGACCTTCAGCGAGCCGAGCTCGTGGCTGAGGAGCGCGCCGACGAGGAACGACTTGCCCGCCTGAGACGGCCCGAAGAACCCGAGGCTCTGCGGCCGCCCCCACGCGCGTCGGAGCTTCTTCATGCGGAGTTCGAGATCGGTCAGCGCCTGCGCCTCGGGCGGCGGCTCCCCGTCCACCGCGAGCGCGGCGGCGCGGGCCTTCTCGATGGCCTCCTGGATGGTGTGCAGCGTGTCTTCGTTCATCACGGTCTCTCCGCCATCGCTCAGTGGTCGTGCCAGGCGCCGGAGCGATCGCGCCACTGGACGCGCACGCCGTCGAAGGACTCGCCGGGGCGCAGGTAGACGCGGAAGTTCTGGCCTCCGCCGGCGTAGTCGCGGACCTTCCCGGTGCCGCCCACGATGCGCCACTGCACGGCGTCCGCGTGGTAGTAGCTGCGGCTCGGGAGCGGGCGGCCGTAGCCGGGCTCCCAGTAGAGGTAGCCGCCCTGCGGGTCGGAGAACTCGCCGTAGATCGGCTCGCCCTCGCTGTCGGTGGGAGGCGCCTCACCGCTGCCCGAGCCGCTGCCCGAGCCGCTACCCGAGCCGCCTTCGCCTTCGCCTTCGCCCTCGCCTTCGCCTTCGCCCTCGCCCTCGCCCTCGCCTTCGCCTTCGCCTTCGGTGCCCGCGTCGGCGCCGCCGGCCGCGGCGTCGCCGCTGTCTTCGTCCCCTGCCGCGCCGCCGTCCCCGTCCGAC
>JAOYNT010140425.1:0-11141 GCA_037575995.1 Lingulaulax polyedra | reverse complement strand
CTCCACCAGCGCCGGGTCCGAGAGGGGCTGTGCGCCGAGCCAGCGAGCCACGTCGAGCTCGCGGGGGCCGAGCGGCGCGAGCGCGCGCGCGGGCGACTCGGGGTCGTCGCCCAGATCCAGGGAGGCGAGCGCGCGCGCGAGCGAGGGCGCCACGATCCGAGCGCGGGTCGGGGAGATCCAGATTCCGTCCGCCGCGGGCAGGCAGGGCGCGTCGTGGAGACGGGACCGGGTCGCGGCCATCAGCGTGGCCACCGCGGGCGCCGCGTCGTCCGGCGCGGAGAGGATCGCGAGCGGATCGTGGCCGTCCGACACCAGCTCGAGCGCGGCGTCGGCGATCGCGTGGCCCGCGGCGTCGAGGAGCGCGTCGTTCCACGCCGAGCCTCGCTCGACGCGCTCGCGGTCCACGGTCACGTCGAAGCGCGCGTGCACGAGCACCCGCAGGCCCGTGCGCTCGGCCGTGGGCAGGAACGCGAAGAGCGTCGGCCCCGAGAGCGGCCGCGGCGCGCCGTCGTCGTCGACCGACACCGCGACGAGCACGCGGCTCTCGCGGGCGCGGCCCTCCTCGCGCTCGCCCTCGAAGGACACGCGCCGCTCGGTGATCCGGAACCGTCGAGGCGTCCCTTCGGTGAGCGCCCGGTCGGACAGGACAGTCAAGCCTCGCTCCACGCGCTGGCGCCACCGCACGCGCGCGCCGTCCGGGCCGGTCAGCTCGATCCGCTCCAGGTGCGGCAAGGTCAGCAGGGTCTCCGGCGGGATGGCGAGCGCGCGCCGGAAGAGGGCGTCCGCGTCGACCGCGTCGCTGAAGGGCAGGACGAGGGCCGTGCTCCCCGCGTCCATGTCGGTCGGCCGCGCGGCGAGCACGCGCGGGATCGAGACGTGCGCGATCTCCACGTCGAACGCCCCGGAGTGGATGCGCGGGCGCTCGCACACCTCGTAGACGCTCTTGAAGCCGACGCCGAAGAAGCCGATCTGCTGCGCCGCCTTCGTCGTCAGCCCGATCGAGAGCACGCCGACCAGATCGAGGAACGAGAACGGCGCGCCGTCGTTGGCGATGACGGCCCGGTCCGCCTCGACCCGCGCCGACCACTCGGTGGCGCCTGCGTCGTCGGCGTTCTGGAGCAGCTCGAAGAGGAAGTGCCCCGGGTCCGCGTACACGCGCCGCGCGAGCAGCGTCTCGGCGTTGGCCTGGGAGATCGACTTCGGCGCGCGGGCGAGCGCGTCCACCGCGAGGCGCACCGTCTCGACCACGCGGGGTCCCCAGCCGGGATCCTCCTTCAGCGCGGCCAGCCGTGCGCCCGACACGAAGAGCAGCCAGCGCCCCTCCGTCGGGGGCCCGTCGGTCGCCGCCTCCGCCTCCTCCATCAGCCGCGCGTGCGCCGCCGGATCGCGTCGGCGCAGCCACCGGACCAGGAACGCGAGCGCGCTCGGTCGGGTGATCGGCCAGGTCCGGAGCGCGTCGAACGCGAGCCCCTCGAGCAGCGGCGCGGCCGCGGCGCCGGGCTCCTCGAGCAGCTGCTGCAGCGCCGGATCCGGCAGCCGCTCGAGCACCTCGGCCAGCGTCGCCCGCAGCGCCTCGTCCACGCGCCCCGCCTCCGCGAGCGCGTCCACCAGGCGCGCCAACGGCTCCGAGTCCGGCAACGCCCCCGCCTCGCGCAGCAACGCCTCCGCCGCCCCCGGCTCCCGCGCCGCGCGGGCGACCAGGGCCAGCTGCTCGTCGAAGGGGAGCGTGGCGAAGCCGTTCACGGCGGGAGTGTCCCAGACTCCGAGCGCCGCGCCATTCCGTTGGCGGAGCCGGTCTCACGGACGGTGTTCGGTCGGAGCCGGTCTCAGGGCAGGTGTTCGGTTGTCCACTCGTGGTCTGACAACCGAGCACCGTCCCGGGTCCGCGAACGTCATCACGTTCGTCGCAGCGCGCCGCGCTCGCTCAGCGCGCATCCGAGCGCTTCGAGCTCCCGAGCTGGGAGCTCGTGGCGCCACTGACCGGCCTGCCACGCCTCCCGGAGGAGACGCTCCGCGCGGCGAACCGAGCGCCAGAGGACGAGCGCGAACGGGACCCGGCCCAGGGTGCAGGACGCGATGGCGCGCTCGGTCGCGTCGCGCGAAGCGTGAGGGCGGCCGGGGAACATCGACTCTGTGAAGGTCAGCTCCAGGTCGACCCGACGGTGCTGCATCTCTGCGACGAGCCAGAAGCCCGACGGCTCACACCAGAGCTGCACGGCTGCGGTGTCGTCTCGTCCGAGGAGCGCCAGGGAGCCGAGCTGCAGCAGGGCGCTCACCGGTTCGGTAGCGGTGACGCCCGAAGCGGAGATTCGCTCGCGGTGCGTCCCGAGCCGCACCTCGACCGGCAGCCAGTTTGCGTGGGCGGTCCCGATCTCGATCGCGAAAGGAAGGGGGCGTGCCCTGGTCATGCGGTACCGTGCCTCATGAAGAGGGGGAGTGTGACTGTCTCTACTCCGGCAAGCCAGCTGCTAGGCTGCCGCGATGGTTCGCTTGCTACATCTCGCGCCGGAGTCCCTGCGGCGACGCATCGAGCGCTCCGGTCTTCGGGGACACCCTCGCTCCTTCGACGTGAGCGGCGCGGGTGACATCGACGAGCCCGAGGTCATCTTCGCGATGCCGGTGCTCGAGGACTTCGCGGCGACGCATCAGTGGGTCCGTGAGCTGCGCCGCGGGCGAAGGGGCCGATTGATCGCGGGTCACTTCCGCGTCCCCGACGACGAAGTGGTCCTGGTCGGGCGCTACGGACCGAAGAAGGAGCGTCGGCGCGCAGGGGAGGCGGTCTCGACCATTCGCGGCGCCCCCTGGGGGCAGGAGATCGTCGTCTGCCGCCGGGTGGCTGCGCGGGAGATCGTCGCGGTCCGCGACATCCGGCAGGACGTCGGCTGGGTCGAGACCCCGGACTCCGATCACAAGTACCAGTGCGTCTGCCAGCTGTGCCTCCCGTCCGGCAGCCCCGACGTCTTCCGTCGATGCAGGGCGGCGTTCAACCTCGGGGTCCAGCGAGCCCACTCGGGCCCGAGCGACGCGGCCTCCGTGCTGGAGGCGCTGCGGCCGTTGGACCTGCCTCTCGAGCGCGTCGCTCATCGCCTCGAAGCGAAGAAGCTCCTGTCCTTCGCGCGCCACTCGGATGACCGGGTGCGCCGCTGCGTCTGCTGGCTCTTCGGCAACTTCAGGCGGGAGCAGGTGCTGGCGCCGTTGCTGGAGCTGCTCGACGACCCCTGCGAGAGCGTCCGTCACTCCGCGCTCGAGGCGCTCGTTCACGTCGCGGGCCCCGAGGACGTGTGGGCGCGCGTTCGCGACCGCGAGCTGGACGAGAGGGCCGCGTTGATCGACCAGCTGGAGTACTGGGTTCACGACTCGGCCGTGCGGGTCCTTCGTCAGATCGGCGAGCAGGAGGCCGACGCCGAGCTCTCCGCCCGCGCCACCCGGGCCTTCCAGCGCGCGAACGCCGAGTCCCCGAACTGAGCTATGGGGACGGTGTTCGGTTGTTAACTTGTGACCGGAAACTTTGCGTACCCGCACATGGGGATACGCAAGAGTTGCATAGCACAACTTAACAACCGAACACCGTCCCCTACTCCCTCTACGCGGACGGTGTGCTCGTTCGGCGCCGTCGGTAGAACAGGCCGAGACCGAGGAGGAGAGCGGCGAGCGGGGCGCGGCTCGAGGCGCCGGACGCGCGACAGCCGCAGCCGCCGGTCTCGCTTCCGGGGTCACGCGTCCCGCCGTCCGTTGACGTCGAGCCCGCGTCGAGGCCGCCCGCGCCGGTGTCGATCGGTTCGCAGTCGTTGGCGGGGTCGAAGCGGCCGCGGGCGCAGTCGTCGCAGCCGTCCATGTCGGTGTCGCCGCAGCGGGTGGGGTCGTCCGGGAAGGCGTCGACGCCGTCGTGCGCGCCGTCGCCATCGCGGTCCCTCGGGCCCATGGCGAGGCCGCCGGTCACGCAGTCCGCCTCGAAGAGCGAGTTGAGGAAGAGCCGCGTGCCTTGCGTGCTCCAGCTGCCGCTGATCGGCGTGCCGGTCGAGTAGCTGTGCCCGCCCAGGTAGCTGACCTTGCCGAGCGCGCACTCGCCCGGCTCGGCGAACTCGTCGTAGCCGATGATGTCGCAGTCGCCGTCGAGGAAGCCCGTCATCCACACGTCCTGGTCGCCCGGGCCGTCGGGGCCGGTGATGAAGGTGACGGAGTGGTCGTTGTGGTAACGGGTGCCGAGGAACGAGCTGAGGTTGAACGCGGGCTCGCTGCCGCCGACGGTCCGGAACGCGCCGTCGAGCTGGTTGTAGGCGACCTGCGGGTTGAGGAGCTGGAGGCGATCCGAGTTGGGTGCGTCGGCGATCATGAAGCCCGCGCCCCGCTCCTTGTCGTTCGAGGGCAGGCAGCAGTCGCGGCCGTCACAGCCCCCCTCCACGCACTCGTAGCTGTGCCCGTCGGTGGCGTCGCAGGGGCAGTCCGGCGGCGTCCCGGTCGTCGTCAGGAAGTGTCCGTTGCGGCCCTCGTCGTCGAGGTACGGCCAGTCCGGGTTGGGCACCGTGTTCTCGTAGGCGTTGACGGCCTGACACTCGGCGAAGAAGTGGGTCGGGAACGACAGGAACTCGCGCACCTCGGCCACGACCTCATGGCCATGGAAGGTGAAGGTCTCGCCCGCGCACTCTTCCTGCGTGGCCGGGCAGCCGCCGCCGTCGCACTCGACGCGCTCCCGGTCGTTCACGCCCCAGTGCATGCTCATGATCTGGCAGTAGGCCGGCGTGCCGTCCTCGCGGAAGAGGGCGCCGTTGCGGTGGTCGAAGTTGGGGCTCTCGCAGGTGCCCATGTCGCCCATGACCGACTGCACGGTGAGCATGTCGGGGTTGTCGGTACCGGGTCCGCAGTCGCCGTCGCCGCATCGCCCGTCCGGGAACTCGAGGCCGTTCGACTGCGGGATGCCCGCGGCGCGGAGGTAGCCGGTGGCGATGTTCTCGTTGCCGTCCGAGAAGACGGCGATGGTCGGCGCCTCGATCATCTCGCGGCGCACGAAGCCGTCGAACGCGGCGCTCGCCTCGTGCACGCTCACCACCTCGAACACGGTGCGGCGGGCCCAGGGGTTCGCCTCCCACGCCGCCTGGTCGTTCCACGCGTCGACGATGGCGCGGGCCGCCTCCGCCTGGGCCGCCGCGACGACGAACGGGCCGCCGCGGTAGCCGTGACGCATGATCGTGTCGCCCGGGCGCATCGCGCCGTCTCCGTCCCAGAGGACCGTCGCGCCGACGTAGAAGTCGGGGCTGGCGGTGGGGAAGGGGCACTTGTCGCCCGAGCCCTCCTCGGCGCAGTCCCACGCGCACTCGTCGCCGGGCGTGTCGCAGGGGGCGTCGTGCCAGACCTTCTCGTCGTCGATCACCCAGTAGACGGTGATGTCGTGGGCGAGCAGCTGAAACACGAGCCCGTAGGCCTGCAGCATGCCCGTGTCCTGGTAGGACACGTCCATGGGGATGATGAGGCTCCCTGCCTCGAACGTTCGCTCGTACTGCGCGACGGCGGGGGAGGCGCTCAGCGCGAGCGCGAGGGCCGCCGAGGCGGACATCGACCGGATCCAGGTGTGCGTCATGGGTACTCCGAGGGCTCTTGCACCGTCGATGCATGTCCGCGCGCGCCGGATCCTTCGCGCCGCGACGACATTTTTTTCGACCCCTCCGAGCCGCGCTCGGGCCGTCGCCGTGCACCGTTCGGCGCTATGATCCCCCCGTGCTCGATCCCAGGCGGCTGGCCCTCTCGGAGGAGGACGACACGGAGCGCTATCGCGCGATGGCGCCGAGCGAGCGGCTGGCGCTCTTCATGGAGCTCTGCGCGCTCACCGACTCGATCGCGCGCCACCGACCGGACGCGGAGGCGATCCGGAGCGCTACGCCGCGGTCGGCGGAGTCACTCGCGCTCTGGCAACGGCTGATGGGGCGATGACCGACGACAGCGTCCCCGCGGTCGTCGAGACGCTGCGGCGCGAGCTGGAGATGTTGTTCTTCAGACCCGAGGATATCCTCGACGTCGAACGCATGCTCGTCGTGCAGAGCGACCGCTTCGAGCGCGCGTTCGTCCGCGAGGCGCTCGTCGAGATGCTCGAGGACGATCCGCGCGTCGAGAAGCGCTGACGCTCTCATCGGGGGCGCGTGAGCGTAGGGGCGTAGGGGCCGAGGGGCTCGACCTCCCACCACTGGCCAGTCTCCATCAGAAGGTCCCAGTCGCCGAAGCGGTACGCGGAGACGCGAGCGCGCACGTAGCGCGGCGCCTGGCCGTCGAAGGGATCCTCGGCGAAGAGGGCGAGCACGGTCGGCTCGGCCTCGAGCAGGCGATTCATCAGGCGCCGTAGCCACGGGCTGTCGCGGTGCTCGCCCAGCGCGGCGAACCACATCTGCCAGTCGAGTCGCGGCATGTGCGGGGCGCTCCAGCCCGGGAGGGCGCGCGGGTCGCCGGGCTTGTGGGCGAATCGGTAGGCGCGCCAGGTCTCACCGTCGAGGCTGCCCTCGAGCTCGATCTCCCGGCGCGTGGTCGTCATGACGGCGAAGAGCCCGTAGGTGCTCGTGAGGTGAAAGCGGCGCGCCTTCGCGAGGGCACCGTGGGACCACTCGGGCAGCGGCGCGCCGAGGCCGACGAGGAGCGCGAGCGCGCCGAGCGTGAGCGGGATCGTCGCGAGCGCGTCGGGAATCCAGCGCTCGAGGCGCGCACGCCGCGCGTCTCCGGAGACCGGCACGCGCTCGAGCAGGGCGTCGTCGAGCAGCGGCAGCGCGATGACGATCGTCAGCAGGTTGAAGAAGCCGTAGTGGCCGGTCAGCGCGATGAGGATCATCAGCGCGATGAAGCCCAGGCCGGGCGCGCGGAGCAGCCAGGTCTGAACACGCCGACGCACCTCCGAGACACGCCGCTTCACGAGCCGATCGATGACGCGCTCGAGCCCCGCGACGACGATGAGCCATGGCAAGACGAGCTCCACCAGGAAGGTCGTCAGCACGCTCGCCTCGTGCACCCAGCTCGGGAGCTGATGGACGAACCACGAGAGCGGCCCCGGGAGCGGCTGACTCCAGTAGTGGTAGTCGAGCGCGCGCAGGTCGCTCCACGCGGGGTCGCCGCTCATCAGCTTCACCGCGCCGCTCAGGAACATCAGTCGGAAGGCGAGCGAATAGAGCGCCCAGCGCGCGAGGGGCGGCGGCTCGGTCAGCGCCTTCGGCCCGTCGAACGCTCGCCACGGCAGGAAGAGCGCCGCGACCCAGCCCGTCTCGACCAGCAGGATGTCCCACTGGAACGCCATGAACGGTCCGCCGATGACGCGGAGCGAGAGGTAGAGCAGGGTGGCGAGCAGCGCCATCGGCCCGGGCAGCGCGCCGACGAGCAGCGCGACCGACGCCAGCTCCCCGAGGACGCAGATGGCGTGGAGAGCGCCGTCGCTCGCGCCGAAAAGCCACGCGAAGGTGGGCACGTCCAGGTAGCCCATCCCCCGCGCTTCGAGGGCGCTCATCAGCTCGGTCGCGGGCGTGATCCCGCGCTCCCCGATCAACCCGGCCTGCTGCGCGTGCCACGAGACGAACGCGACCAGGAAGACGAGCCCGAGCCCGCGGCCGAAGAGCCAGCCGCTCTTCGCGTACGTCACGGCTCAGGCCACGGCGCGGTGCAGGATGGCCGGCGCGCCGACGCCTTGCTCGCGGAAGGCGGTCAGCACGCGCTCGGTCACGTCGGTCTCGAGGGCCTTCTCGTAGCGGATGTCGAGCACGTAGACCTTCGCGCGCAGACGCACCGCCACGAAGTCGTTCTGCTGCACCTCGCTGATGACGATGTTCCACGGCTTCTTCAGGTACGTGAAGCGGCTCGACGCGAGCGCCTCGGCCACGATGGCTTTCGCGAGCGGGATCGACTGCTCGATGCCGATGAAGAAGTCCATCTGCACCAGCATGTCGAGCTCGCCCGCGTTGCCGCTCGCGACGATGTCGGTGAGGAACTTGTTGTTCGGGATCGTGACCAGGTTGTCGTCCAGGGTGACGAGCCGCACCGCGCGCAGGCCGATCTCCACGACCTCGCCGTAGACGCCGCCGTAGCTGATGCGATCGCCGACCTGAAAGGGCTTGTCGATGAGGATGGTGACGCCGGCGATGATCGACGCGACCAGATCGCGGAGCGCGATGCCGATGGCCACCGCGAGCGTGCCGCCGAGGGCGAGGAGCGCCTCGTCCGAGAGCTGGAAGACGAGCGAGATGGCCGCCGCCATGCCCCCGAGCCAGAGCACCAGGCGGATGATGGCCTTGGTCTGGTTCAGAGTGAGGCGGTACTCGGTGAAGCGCGTGCCGGCCCGCTCGAACGCGCCCTCGGTCAGGCGCGCCAGGAACCACGCGACGCCGAGCACGACCACGGCGGGGAAGAGCCCCTGGGGACGAAAGAACTGGAGAATACTGGGATCTTCCATGGGCTCCCTCAGTCGAAGAGCAGCCGCTTGCGGCGCAGGTAGCGGATGATCGCGCGGTACCAGTGGGTGGTGATGCGCCAGGCCCCGTTCGCGTCGCACTCGACGTAGCGGTGGCCCGCGAGGAAGGCGAGGATGGCCGCGCACTGACGGCGATCGATGCCGGTGGTCAGCGCCGCCTCTTCCTCCGTCACGTTCTCGTGGAGCGCGACGGCGGCGAGCAGGAAGCGGCTCTGCTCGTGCAGCTCCTCGAGGGCCTCCACCTCGGGCGCGCGGAAGAGCTGCACCCGGAGCTTCTCGTCGTCCACCGAGAGCGAGTGCTTCCAGTAGTGCATGGCGACGCGCGGGTTGCCGACCGAGTAGTCCCAGAGGAGCCGCAGGTACTCACTCTCCGTGCGGAGCACCGCGTCCTCGAGCGCGCTGCCCGCGAGCCGGTCGACGACGAGGTCGCGGAAGGACGCCTGACGGTTCAGCGTCTCCATGCGCTTGCGGATCAGCGCGGCGATCTTCTCCTCCGGCCACGCGCCGAGCTCGACGCGCGCGCTGAAGAGATCCTGCGCTTGGCGCGCGCGCTCCAGGTAGAGCCAGGTGTAGCGGGAGAAGGCGCAGACCCAGACGATGTTGGCCGACGTGCGGGCGGTGATCTCCACCATCGTCTCGAGCGCGCGCATGCCTCCGATCGCACGCAGCACGAAATTTTGACAGTGGTCGAGGAGCACGAGGCGCTTCGCCGTGGCCTCCTTCACCTTGGTGTCCAGCTCGTCCACCGTCGCGCAGGTGTCGACGCCGAGCACCTCGCTCGCCCACCGCGTGACCTGCTCTGGCTCGGTGAGGCCGTCGGGGACGTCGATGATCTCGGCCGCGATCTCGGTCCTGGCCGCGAGCTGACGCATCCACGTGGTCTTGCCGATCCCGCGCTCGCCGATCAGCGCGACCGCGAAGCCCGGCGCGCCGTCGCTCCACGCGGCGATCTGACCCGCGATCTGGTCGAGCTCGGGGAAGTGGCCGATCTCGAGCTCGGACTCGCCGGGGACCTCCTCGAAGGCCTCGCGGATGTCCTCGGGCAGATCGCTGATCTCCTTCTCGGGCCGCGCTCCTTCGCCCTGCTTCTCGAGACGCCGACGGAAGAGGAACGCGAACGCGCGGCGCGACTGCTCGAAGCGCAGCGCCAGCTCCTTGAACGCCGTCGTCGCCCCCACGTAGGCGAGCTGCGCCGCGGCGGGCGGGGTCAGGATGTAGCGCCGCAGCCGCGAGGGCGGGTCGGTCAGCCGGGTGGCGACGAAGCCCTCCGGGTAACGGTCCGCGTGCGCGTTCACCACGTCGTCGGCCCAGCGGTGCACGAGGATCGCGAACAGCGGGATCACGCCGAGCCACGCGAGGTCGACGACGATCGTGTAGAGGTAGCCGCGTCCGACCAGCAGCTCGCTCAGCCGGAGGATCGTCACCGCCACGAAGGCGAAGCCGAGCACCATGCGAACCGAGGTGAAGATGCGGCGCGAGAGCACGGCCCGCCCGGCGCCGTGGCGGAGGCGCGAGACGAAGAGCCGCGCCGTCGCGGTGATGGCCACGATGAGCCACGCGAAGCCGAGCACGACGACACGCAGCCCGTCGACGAACATCGAGTCGGTCAGGCCGTCGAGCACGCCGAAGACGACGTGGAGCAGCACCACCACGATCAGCGGGGCGATGAGCGGGCCGATCACGACCCAGAAGGGTCGGACGAGCGCCGTCCACTGACGTTGCTGAGTGCGCGCGTGCAGCGCCTTGCGCAGGCGCTCCGTCAGCGCCTCCTTGCGCCGCCAGGTCACGACGATCAGCGCGCCGATCGCGAAGAGCAGGAGCAGCTCCGTCCGGGTGCTCGAGAGCGCGAGCATGGCGCCGATCTGGGCCGGGATCTGCGGGAGGTCGTGCCAGGTGCGCAGGCCCCAGAAGCGACCCATCAACCGGATCTGGTTGAGCTCGCGACCGAGCTGCGCGCGGCCCTCCGGGCCGAGCCCGAGCATGGTCTCCCGCGTGCGCCGCGACATGCGCGGCAGGAGCCGGATGCGCAGCTCGTCCAGCTGCCGCACGTCCTCGGCGATCCGGCTCGCCCGCTCCCAGCGGACCCTGCGCTCGGTCTCCTCCGCCTCGAGCGCGTGCGCCTCGAGCGCGTCGATGGCCTCGCGGAGACGCTCGCGGGCCTCGAACCCGTGGTAGATCGGCTCGCCGAGGTCGATGGCCGGCTCGTAGGTCGGCGCCGCGGACGGGGTCCCGATCGCGTCGAGCGCCTGGTCGAGCCGCCAGCGGTCGCGGCGCAGCAGGAGCACCAGCTCGTGGTAGCGGTCGTCCGCGTCGTCTTCGTCGAGGCGGCCTCTCGAGAGCGCGCGGTCCAGCGTGTGCACGTGCTGGAGTCGCTCTGCGCTCCGGAGAGCCACCGCCTGACGCTCGCGGGCGAGCCGGGCCTGCCACTGCGCGAGCTCCTCGCGCGCGGTCTCCACGCGCGCCCGCTCGGCCAGCAGATCCCGCTCGATCGCCGAGACCGTGACGGCCGCCCGATCCAGCGCCTCCCGCCGCGCCGCCGACGCACGCAGCGCCTCCTCGTCGGCGCGCTGCTCTTCGGCCCGCGAGGCCTCCTGCTCGGCCGAGATCCGCCGGCGCGTGCGGACCGCGTCGAAGACCGCCGCGCGCTCCTCGGAGGGCAGGGTGAGGAACTGGAGGCGCAGACGATCCCGCTGCAGGCGAAGCGCGGTCA
>JAOYNT010140316.1:0-11215 GCA_037575995.1 Lingulaulax polyedra | reverse complement strand
GAAGTCTTTGCCAACACGGCTCGAGGGAGGCCTTGGGCCTCCTGCCGCGGCGCCCAAGCGACTTCTGCGGGGCAGGCGCCTGACCGGCCACGTTACCGCCAGCTTTTTCTCTCTCCTCTGCGTCACGCGCGACGGGGCGTCCGCCGGGCTGCGAAAGGTGCCTGCCTGCAGCAGGCGCGCCACGACTGGTACGGCCCAACTGTCGCCGGCCATAGAGCAGCGCCGCATCTCATTGTGCTTGCTGTCGCCGTCGGCCTCGCCCACGCCAGGCTTGGTGTGGTCGTTGGCGTGCAGCGGCGCCCAGCTCGGCAGGGCCAGCCGCAGCCCGAGGGCGAGCGCGAAGAGGGCGAAGAGCACGACACGTTCTTTGCTTTTCTGTGGCCACGCGAGCGCACGCTCGCGGGCGAGGAGCAGCCCGCCGAGGGCCAGGAGCGAGAGCCACGCGAGGGCCCTGAGCGGGGCCGTCGGGGCGTCGGGCTCCGCCGACCGAGCCTGGCGCGTCGTCGCTCGCGGGACGGCCGCTTCCTCGGCGAGCGCGCCTCGATCGCGCCCGCGGATCCGCTCGACCAGCGCGTCGGCGGCGGACCGCGTGTCGGCGTCGGCGTCCGGATCGAGCCAGACCGCGAAGCTCGCGGTCTCTCCGATGCGCCGAAGATCGAGCGTCGCGCGCCGATCGGTCAGGAACACGCGCGCGGACTCCCCCACCCGCACCTCGACGCGGTCGGACTCGATCTGCGCCCCGGTCACCTCGAGCGTCGGCGAAAGGGGCGCGTCGTCCCCGCGGAACACCAGCGCGCCCACCTGCGCCTCCAGCCCGGGCGGGTAGACGGGGTTCTGCGCGGCCGCGCTCGCCGCGCCCGAGAGGGCCAGCGCCGACGTCGTCAACGCGAGCGCCCACCGTCGACCACGCAGCACAGCCGAAGGGTACGCGATCGGGCGCGCGCGCGTGGTAGCTTCCGGCGGGTGTCGCGCGTCGTCGTCCTCGCCGCTCTCCTCCTCTCGGTCCCGCTCGTCGCCCGCGCCCAGGACGCGAGCACGGAGCTGGGCGCAGAAGTCGGCACCTGCGACGTCACGCCGAGCGACGCCGAGGTGCGGCAGCGGCTCGCCCTCCTCGACCGCGACGTGCGTCGGGAGGAGCCGCCGGTGCGGCGCTGGTGGACCACCTTCGCCGTGCTCCACGGGACCATGGCGACCGGCGCGGCCATCTTCGCGGGCAGCGCCGAGGACGAGACCTTCCGCAACGAGATGCTCGTGGGCACGACCAGCTCGGTGCTCGCGATCGCCACCTTGCTCATCTTCACGCCCCCGCTGATGGGCGCGGGGGACGCGCTGCGCGGCTACGCGATCGAGACCCCGGCGGAGCGGCTGGCGAAGCTGCGCGCGGCCGAAGACATGATGCGGCGCGCGGCGAGGGGCGTGGATTTCCTGCGAGGCTGGTTCCCGGCCACGCTCACCCTCGTCTATCTGAGCCTCGCGGCGGGCACCCTGCTGCTCGCGTTCGAGCGACCGACGGGGGCCTATTCGCACGTGGTCGGCGGCTCCATCCTCGGCCTCGGCCGCATCCTGACGCATCCCGTCGGCGCGCGGACCGCGTGGCGCGCGTACCTGCGCCGCTACCCCGACGCGGCGTGCGAGGAGCCGGTGGCGACGGGCCCCGGGCTCCGCTTCCGCGCCGGCTCGAGCCACGGCGTGGGCCTGACGCTGTCCTTCTGAGCGGACCGTTCCGCGCCAGGAACGTTTCGACAGGCCCGCTCGTGCCTTATTGTACCGGGAGATGAGGGCATCGATCGTCTGGGTCGCCTTGGTGACCGCCTGCGGTGGCGCGCAGGCCCGCTCCGGGCCGCTCGACCCGGGGCAGGTCGACGCCTCCCCCAGCATCGAGTGCCTGCCCGACCCGGACGTGGAGCGCGACTCGCTCACGCGGCGGATGCGCTTCGGCTGGACGCTCGCTGAGGAGTCGTTCTCCGTCCCCCCGCCCGCGCCGCCGAGCGATCGCAGCGCGCTGAACCTCGAGACCTGGTCCGAGCAGGTGCTGAGCCCCTGGCTCGAGCGAAAGACCCACACCATCGAGGCCGCGCGCGAGGAGCTCGACCAGGCGGCCGAAGAGAATCACCGCCAGCGCATCATGGGCGGGGCCATCGTGGGCCTCATGTACGAGGACGTCGCGCGCGTGCTGCGCAACATCCCGCCGCCCGAGGAGCTCCACGACGAGCCGGAGATCCAGGAGCTCTACCAGGAGATCCTGCAGAGCCAGGCGCGCCCCTTCCTGGAGCACGCGCGGCGCGCCTACAGCGCCTGCGCGCAGAACGCCGTACAGCCCGCGAGCATGCGCCACTGGTCGCGGTTCTGCTCCGGCCGCGAGCGCAACCTGCCCGCCCGCTCGGGCATCACGGGGCCGGCGAGCGGCGAGACCGAAGTCGAAGTGATCGTCGATTGATGGGCCATAACTGGCAAACCCGCCCGGGTCCGGGTTAGGGTCAGGCCGAATGCTGGACCGGGAGCTGGTCGAGGCGGTGAAGCTCGCACGCGAGGCGGGCTCTGTCCTGTTGGAGGTTTACGCCACCGATTTCGGCGTGGACTACAAGGACGGATCCGATCCCGTCACCCTGGCGGACGAGCGCGCGAACGAGCTGCTCGTCGCCCGACTCCGCGAGTCCTTCCCCCACGACGGGATCGTCGCGGAGGAGAGCGAGGACAACAGCGACGCCCTCCGCCGAGGCCGGGTCTGGTATGTCGACCCCCTCGACGGCACGAAGGAGTTCGTCGCGAAGAACGGCGAGTTCTCCGTGATGATCGGCCTGGCCATCGACGGCGAGGCCAAGCTCGGCGTCGTGTACAAGCCGGTCGGCGACAAGCTCTACCGCGGCGTCGTCGGCGACAGCGCCTTCCTCGAGGTCGACTCGCGCACCTACGCGCTGAAGGTCACCGACACCGCGAAGCCAGCGGATCTCCGCCTCGTCGTCTCGCGCTCGCACCGCAGCGAGGCCACCGACAAGCTGGTCAAGAAGCTCGGCATCGAGAACGAGACCCGCTCTGGCTCGGTCGGCCTGAAGGTCGGCCTGATCACCGAGCGCGAGGCCGACCTCTACGTGCACCTCTCGGAGCACTCGAGCGCGTGGGACGCCTGCGCTCCGGACGCGATCCTTCGCGCCGCGGGCGGCGAGTTCACCGACCTCGACGGCAAGCCCTTCGAGTACGGCGGCGAGGACCTGAAGAACCGCGCCGGCATCCTCGCCTGCAACAACGCCGAGACCCTCGAGGCCGTGCTCCCCTCGGTGCGCGAGATCGCCACCGAGAAGGGCCTGCTCTCCGGCGAGTAGGTCAGGCGCGCAGCGTCTCCGAGCCAGCGTCGTCCCCGGAGCAGCTCATCCCGCCACGCGTCGGGCTACCCTCCGTGCATGGACATCTTCGACCGCTCCAAGGAGCTGATGGATCAAGTGCAGGAGACCTTGCGAGAGGCGCATCCGCTGATCGAGGGGACGACCGACCTCGTCAAGGACACGCAGACGCTCACGACGAAGGCCGCCGGCACGCTCTCGAACTGCAACTCCGTGCTGTCCGAGCTGTCGGCGCTGCTCGCGGCGCGGACGCGCCTCGCCAAGCTCGAGTGCGAGAAGCTCGAGCTCGAGATCGCGGCCCTGAAGGGCTGACTCCGCGTGTCCGGGCCCTACGTCGGCGCGAGGCCACGCGGGCGTCGCTCAGCGGCTCGGATCGCGATGAAAATCCGGGGACAGGTGTAGGCGCTCCGCGAGATCGGGGCGCCCGTCGGCACGCCAACCTTCCAGGAACGCGGCTTCAGCCCTCGCCAGGTCCTCGAGCGAGCCGATCGCGCGCTCGACGGTCTCCACCATCCGCTCCAGCGCCGCCCGCCAGGGCTCGACGCCGTCGCCACGGCTCATGAGGGCGGCGCGGTACCTCGCCTGGAGGAGCAGGCGACGGGTCTCCTCCGTCCAGGTGCCGTGGAGCTGGTTGCTGAACAGGTGCACGTGCCGATGCCAATGAAAAGCCGGGGTGCGTGGTGGCGTGCCCTCCGCTCTCGAGAGGGCGACCGCCATCTCCGCTCCGACCTGCAGCGCCCGCTCGTGCAGCGGCCACATGTCGGCGCCGAAGTGATCGATCTCGTCCTCGTAGGGCTCGAGGCGGTGGGGAAGGGCCACAGAGCGCATCGCTTCTTTGATCTGACGCTCCCCCGCCTCGCGGTCCGCGTCGCTTCGCCACTTGAAGCGTATCCACAGGTCCGGCTCCCAGAGGAGATGCCAGCTCGACGTCCGTGGCTTCACCGCGTCGAGGAGAGGGGTCAGGGCGCGCAGCAGCTCCTCGTCCGGAGAGCGGTCGGTCTCGATGACGAGCTGTGTCCAGGGCGGGTTCGAGGCAGTCATGCCCGCTACGAGCCTCGCGACGCCCGAAAGTTCCTTGCGTGGGCGGGCTCGGGCGGATCAGCTCGAAGCAGAGCACGGCGTCCTCAGCGCACGCTCGAGAAGCGGCCAGATATCGGCACCGACGTGGTCGGTCTCGAACCCCGGGGCCCATCCCGCTGGCGAGTCGAGGTGTTCTGGTATCTTCGGGCGCATGGGGTACGACATCGAGCTGGGGGGGCCCGTGGACGAGGCGCGCGTCGCGGTGCTGGCGAGCGCCCTCGGGTTGAGCGAGGACGCGCTGCGGCGTCTGTCGAGGGATGTGCCGCCGGTGGTCAAGCGCGGCGTCGACGACGGGGAGGCCGAGGCTCTGTTCCATCAGCTCCGAGAGCTGGGCGTCGAGGTGAGGCTGCGTCGATTGGTCACATCGGCGCCGCCCAGCGGCGATGAGGATGCGCTACCGCTGCCGGAGTTCGAAGCTCCGGCGCCGCCGCGAAGCCACGCCGCGACAACGTCCGATCCGACCACGAGGCCTCGCCCGCTCTCGAGTCCCCAGGCGCCCTCGAGTTCCCGGCGGGAGCCGAGCGGAGAGGCGCCGGCGCCGGGCGACCTGCTCGCCTGGCAGAACACGAAGATCTACTGGGTCTACGCAGGGCTCGCGCTCGCGGCGGTGGGCGTCTGGATGATCGCGGACCCCGACATGATCGTCGACTCCGATCTCGTGTACCGTCGCGCGCGGTTTGCGCGTCGGGTGCTGGGGTTGGTCTGGTCCAGGCCAGGGGGCGTCGCGTTCATCGTGCTCGGGGCCGTCACCGGGATCGGCGGCTGGCTGAAGGTGCGCGACGGCGGCGAGTAGGTGGTCGAGATGAGTCGCTCTTGGTCGTCAGCAGCCAGCGCGCGGTCGCTGCTGGCTCGGCTCAGGAAAGCAGGATGCCATGCGCCCTCGCTCTCGCGATCGCCTGCGTGCGATTGCGGGCGCCGAGCTTGCCGAGGATGCGCTTGAGATGCGTGCGGACGGTCTCCGTGGTGACACCCAGATCTTTCCCGAGCTCGGCGTTGGACGCGCCGGTCGCCGCCAGCCGCTTCAGGACGCGCAGCTCCGCAGGCGTGAGCGAAGGGGCGGCGAGCTCGACCGGGCGAACAGTGGCGCACACCCAAGGGCCGCCCGCCAGCCCTCGCAGCGTCACGAGGCATGCAGTGACCGAGGGCCCGATCTGCACGGGCAGCGCATCGCCGGCGCCGGGACCCTCGGCTCGGACGGCGTCGCGCGCGGCGGCCGAGAGTGCGCTCATCGCTGACCGTGACAGGGCGGCTTCCGCCCGGGCGCCGCAGAAGCGCACGCGGCCTGCGGCGTCGAGCAAGACATCGTGCTCGTGGCGCCCACGCGCGACCAGCGCCCCCAGGACGTCTGTCTCCTCACGCAGGGCCCGGGTCTTCTCGAGTCGACGGGCGATCGCCCGCAGGGGGCGCCGCGCCGTCTCGAGCCGCTTGGCGCGCGCGTGGTCGAACGGCGCGCCCCGCTTGGTGAGGAGGATGCCGAGCATGCCTGGCTGTCCGTAGCGGCGCTCGGTGAGCCACACTCCCATCAGGCGCTCCACGCCGGCTCGACGATAGAAGTCGCGGTAGGCGAAGGAGCGCTCGAAGGCGCTCCGGTCCAGGGACTCGGTCGTTGTCACCAGGCGGGGAGTGAGGCTTCGCATCCAGGGGTGAATGGGATCTTCGTCGAGGTGGCGGGGCCCGTATCCTCGCCGCATCTCGGACGCGAGGTCGGAGTCGAGGAACGAGGGGAAGCCCTCCTCCGCGTAGTGGAACACGAGGCTGCGCTCGGCGCCCATGTACCGGGCGAGGGCGCTCGCGACGTGCGCGAGATCGTCGTCTCCCACCACGTCGACGGCAGCGTCCATGACATCATCGAGGGCCATCGCACAGACCTTACTGGGGGCGGCGTCGCGCGTCACCCGATCGGGGGACGCGGCGCGGCGGACGGCTCGCTAGCGTCTCCGCGGGAGGATTGGACATGTCCTGGTACGACGTGGAGCTCCTCGAGCTGGCGCCCGACTACGACGCTGCCGAGGTCGCGGGAGTCCTCGGTGTGGAGCCACGGTCCCTGCGCGCCCTCGCGCTGCCCGCGACCGTGCGGCGTGGGCTGTCCGAGTCGGACGCGGAGGTACTCTTCCACCACTTGCACCGCGCAGGGGCGCAGGTTCGGTTGCAGGCATCGCCTCGGTCCTCTGGCCCGCCGCCCGCGTCTAGCCTGCCCCTCCCGGATCTACCCCTCCCCGACCTGGCGCAGCCGCTCGCCGGATCGCCCTACACCTCGACGCCCACCTCGACGCCCAGGCCGAGCGTGCGGTCTTTCCCCTCGAGCCCACCTTCGACCTCTCGCCCGCCGCTCCTGGTCGGGTCGCAGCAGCGCGAGGTGACGGGCTCGTTCGCGGGCGCGCTCCTCGCCTCCGCCGCCTACCCCTTCTCCACGGTAGGTGTGGTCGCGATGACGGTCGGCGTGAGCCTGTTCGTCTCGCTCGCCCTCTTCGTGGTGCCGTACATGGGGTGGCTCTGGTTCTGGGCCCCGCTGGGCGCGGGTCTCAGCGCGCTTGCCGCGTACTTCTGCGCCGTGATCCGTCACGGCTCGCGCGGGCGCGAGGGGGCACCGATCGGAGGAGACGCGCCGGCGGGCGACGAGGGCTGGGGTGTCCTCGGGGCCGGGCTGCGGGTCGCCGTCGCGCTCTACTTCGTCCCCGTCGTCTCCCTCGGCCTCGCGATGGCGTACTCCGAGGGGAGCGCGGCGAGCGTGCTCCGCCATCCGCCCGTCTGGGTTCATGGCGTCAACCTGATCCACTCCTTCCTCTTGCCCGCGTCGCTGATGCTCGCGGCCAGCACGACCGGCTGTCTCGGGGGGCTCAACTACCCGGCGGCCGTGCAAGTGGTGGCGCGCGTGCCCCTCGGGTACCTGGGGCTGTACGCGGCGCTCGTCCCCGGATACGTGGTGCTGGGGGGAATCCCGATCGGCGCCGTACTGGCGCTCTCCCCCATCTCCGCCTTCCTGGCGCTCTTCGTCTCCGTCTTCGGTGTCGCGCTGGCGCTGACCTACATCGGACGCGCGCTGGGCAGCTTCATGTGGTTCTACGGAGACGAGACCGGACTCTGACCGGCCCCGGATCATCGCCACCGCGACACGGGACGAGGGGCTGGGGGCGCGCTATATGGCGCGCATATGAAGACGCTTCGGTGGGCCGCCGTGTTCGGCCTGTGGTGCGCTGTCTTTGTCTCGGGTTGCGACGACCCTTCCCCTGCCGCCGATGGCGGACCGAGCGACAGCGGCTCGCTGGATGGGGAAGTGGACGCAGCCGATGCCGGTCCGGGCGATCGCGACGCCGCCATGGGTGGCCGCCTCGACGCCTTCGAGGAGACCGTCGCCGCGGCGCAGTGCGCGGCGCTCTTTCGCTGCTGTGACGAGGCGAGCCTCGTGGACTTCTTCGCGCCCTATCGTCCGCTCGACGGATTCGCGCGCCCCTTCGACGCGCTCGCGCCTCGCATCCCGCCCGAGGCCACGCTCACCGAGGAGAGCTGCGTCGGGCTGATGCGCGACCTCAACGACATCGCGCCGCTCGGCCCCTGGCTCGCCGAGGCGCGGGCGCTGCGCGTCGGCTTCGACGAGGCCGCCTACGACGCGTGCCTCGAGTCGCTCGCGACCGCGAGCTGCGGCCCGGAGCTCGACGCGGTGTTCGACGACACGACCTGCTTCGCCTACCAGGACCGCTCCGTGATCGATCCGACGGCGCCCGTCCCGGTCGCGCGCGCCTTCTTCGAGCGCACCCGCGGCGTCGGAGAGACCTGCGTCGGGCTCGAGGATCCGGGCACCGATCCATGGGGGAGCTGTGATCCCACGGTCGCGTTCTGCTGCTTCCGCGCGAGCCCCGACGAGGGCTGCGGCGTGGGGTCGGTCGGCGCGAGCGGGGACTGCGCGCCGATCGCCGGCGAGGGCGACGAGTGCTCGGCGTTTCCGGCCCTCCTCTGCGGTCCCGGGCTGCGGTGCCGTCCGGGCGCGTCGATCGACGACCCCTCGACGTGCGTCGTGCCGGCGAGCGCGCCGCTCGGCCTCGGGGAGGCGTGCTCCGCCGGGTTCGAGCCGCTCGGCGTCTGCACCGACGGCTTCTGCGACGCGGCGGGCACCGAGACCTGCACCGCGCGCAGAGCCGACACGGAGCCCTGCTCCATCGACGACGAGTGCGCGTCGGGCCACTGCGGGGGGAGCTCCGCGGACCGGGTGTGCGCCGCGTTCGACTTCTGCGTGGAGGCGCCGTGATGCCCCCCGAGACGCAGAGCTGGCTCGGGACCGCGCGCCTCTCCCTCTTCGGGCTGCTCGTGGCCTGCGGCAGCCCGCCGGCGGAGATGGACGCGACGATCGCGGATCCCCGCGACGGCGGCGCCTCGGACGCAGCCGACGCGGCGAACCCGCGGGACGCGCACGTCGACGCGGGTCGATGCCTCGAGGTCACGTCGGTCGAGGCCTTCCGACTCGACGTCGACGACGACACCGGCATGCGGATCCGGGCGCGCTTCTCACCCGAGGTCGAGGGCGAGCCCTGGGACCTGTACGTCTGGTTCCAGCGCTTCGGCGACTCGACCTTCGACGGCGAGGTGGCGCTCGGCGTCGAGCCGAACGACAACTTCCCCGACTGTCCACATTGTGTCGTCGCGCTGCGAGGCTTCGACCTGACGCGAGGCTTCTTCGCGCGATCCGGCACGATGGAGCTCCACGGCACCCCCTTCGACGGCCGGGTGAGTCTCACGCTGCGCGACGTGGTCCTCGCGGAGGTCACGATCGGCCCGAGCGACGACCCGATCCCGTCCCTACGCTCGACCTGGGTCGAGGACGGCGGCTGCCTCGTCCTGCCGACGATCACCGTCGAGCAGGCCTTCCCGCCGAGCGACTGGAGGTGCTCCCCCGATCTCTACGGCGAGGGCGAGGGCTGCGACTGCGACTGCGGCGCGTGGGATCCGGACTGCTCCGCGTGCGACCCCTTCGCCGATCCGAGCTGCGATCCCACGGTCGTCGCGCCGACGCGCCGATGCTCGACGGGCGAGGTCTGCAGCCTCGACGCGAGCTGCGTCGCGTCCTGCGAGACGACGCCGTGCCGGAGCGGCGCCTGCGCGTACTGGATCGACGGGCAGCGCATCTGCGTGCAGGGCGCGGAGTGGCTCGACGCCGCCGTCGTCGGCGAGGACTGCCGGCAGACGGGGAGGCTCCACTACTGCGACGTGCTTGACGGAGTCGCGCGCGGCGTCTGCGCGTGGTGGGACTCGCGCCTCGACGGGCCAGCCGCCCCGCTCCGATGCTGGGCCGCGTGCGAGCGGGACGCGGAGTGTGGCGTCGACGAGACCTGTGTCGGGTTGTTCACCGCGCCCGAGGCGGACGGCCCGGGGTACTGCCAGCCGCGACAGCCGCCCGACTGGACCTGCGCCCCTTCGGCGTTCGACGACGGCGTGACCTGCGACTGCGCCTGCGGGACCTGGGACCCGGACTGCGGCGACCCCTACGGCGCGCCGATGACCTCACCCCGCTGCGGCGCGGGCGAGGTGTGCGTGCTCTCCGACGAGAACCACGCCGCCACCCCGGGCGAGTGCGTGCCTCGCCCGAGCAACGATGCTTGTGACAGCGCGGAGCCCCTGGCCCTGGACGTCGACGTGTCGGGGACCACCCGAGGTGCCGGGCCTACCTACCTCGCGAGCGCGTGCTTCCCGTTCGGCCGCGAGGGCTTCGACGTGGTCTACGCGCTGTCCCTGACCGCCGGTCAGCGGCTCCGCGTCGACGCGACCCCGACCGACCCGCGCTTCGACCTCGCGCTCTACCTCGTCGGCCCCGGGGACGCGGCCAGCTGCGACGGGGATCCGTCCTGTGCCGCGACCGCCGACGCCGCGGGGCGCGGCGGCGCCGAGGCGCTGAGGTTCACGGCGGCCGCGAGCGGCGCCTACCACCTCGTGGTCGACTCCTACGCGCCGCGCTCGAGCGCCTTCGTGCTGCGCGCGACCCTGGAGTAGCCCGCCCCTCAGTGGGGAGCGTCGAACACAGCGCGAGCTCCCGCGACTCGGGGTCGGCAACACTCCCATTCGATTCGACCGCATCGCACGTCCGCTCGGGAACACCCGGCTGGCGGCGATGTCCGACGCGCGTGACGAGCGTCGACCTGGAGCTCTGCTGGGGCGAGGAGCGGCTCGCGTGCTCGAGCCACGCCGTCGACGCGGTCCTCACCCCCGGCGGACCGTTCCCGACCATGCGCCCGCTCGCGCCCGACGGCGACGCCTTCGTCCTCTTCGTCCCGCCGCGGGCGCGCGGCTGGCTGCTCACCGCCAACGGCTGGCGTGACCTGTCGACCCTGCGGGTGCTGGGCTGCCTCGCCCCCGACCCGGCGTGCCCGGGCGGCGCGCGGATCCGTCTCCGTCTCGTCCGCGACGCGCGCGGGATGGAGGACGGCGTGGTGCTCGTACGCCGCGTGGACGCGTGGCTCGAGATCGAGGGCTGGTGGCTGCGGGTGTCGCTCGGCGACGACGTGGCGGCGCCGCCTCGCACCAACCGGCGCGCCCTCGGCCGAGGGCTGCTCTTCGCGGCCCTCTCCCTCTCCTGCTTCGGCGGGGTGCTGACCGCGTTCGCGTCCGTCGAGCCCCGTCACGCCCAGCTCGATCTGGAGCGGCTCGCGGCGACGAGGCTGCGGCTGCCTCCCGTCCGGACCTCGCCGGAGGCCCGCGCGACACCGACGCGGGAGACCAAGCACGACGTCGACCCGGCGCCGAACGGCGCGCCCCCGTCGGTGGAGCCGCCCATCGCCGCGCCCGCCCTCGAGCGCCGAGATCGTCGCGCG
>JAOYNT010140207.1:0-11231 GCA_037575995.1 Lingulaulax polyedra | reverse complement strand
GTCTGATTTGTGATCCACGGTTTCTTTTGGCATTTTCTGGCAATGGGATAGCACAACTTCAAAGCTCCCCGAAACCAAACGTTAAATATGGTCAAGACATCAACACTTGGACATCTCCACGCGCGCAGCGGAACATATTGCAGGACATTAGCGAAGAGCCAATCACAATCAGGGCCTCCGATCAAGTTTCGGTCGCGTTGCATTAGTTTTCGCCGGCACACGCTTTCGTGGCAACACATCGACCTCCCATTCAACCACAACAAGATCGTGATCAGACTCGATCGCCGCGCCGCTGCTCGTCGAAACTCGACTGCCAACGCTCGATCGCGCCAACGGCCTTGAATGGCCCCTGAGCCACCGATACCCGCGCGCGTCTCGACGCCAGGCCACACTTCAGGTCTTCAAGCTCGAGCCCGGCTTCCCCGGCACCACCGGTCGCCCGCGCAGAACGCGCGGGCCCCGGGGGCATCGCGCGGCGGCGTTGCAACGCGCCGTGCGGCTGCTTCGCGCGGGCACCGGGGGTCCTGTGGAACCAGGACTTGCCCTCGGAGGGCCATTCGCCGGGCCGCTCGTTGCCCCAGGCGGCGGCAATGGAGGCCATTCCTTGGCACTCCCGGGCACCGGAGTCTCCTCCTCGAGAAAGATGTGGCATATGAAAGAGTACCAATCACCTCCAGCAGGAACGCGGGTGGCCTGACCGCCGTCCCCGGCGAGCGCGATCTGCGCGGCGCCCTCGAGCACCAGCCGGGGCGTGGTGGCCGCGCCGTCCTCCCAGTCGAGCGCGCACATCCACGCGCCGTCCTCCTCGCACCACGCGACCCAGAGGCCCTCGCGCGAGGCGTGGAGCGCGGGCACGGCGGCGAGCGCGGTCCCCACCACGCCGACGTGTCGGCAGAAGACGGGCGCCCCGCGCCGCCAGCTCTCGAAGCGCGCCACCACCGGGCCCAGCGGATCGGAGACGCCGACGGTGAGGCCCCGCGCGTCGAGGATCACCGCGGGCGGCGTCACTCCGACTGCGGACCGGCCTGGATCAGACGGATGAGCGCGGTGGTCGAGGCGTCATGGCCGCGCGGCTCCTCCTTGCCCGAGAGCTCGGGGAGGACCTTCTTGGCGAGCGCCTTGCCGAGCTCGACCCCCCACTGATCGAAGCTGTTGAGCCCCCAGATGATCCCCTGCACGAACACGCGGTGCTCGTAGTACGCGAGCAACGAGCCGAGCGTCTTCGGGTCGAGGCGATCGAAGAGGATGGTGCTGCTCGGGCGGTTGCCTTCGAAGACCTTGTGGGGAAGCAGCTGCTCGACCTGCGCCTCGCTCAGGCCGCTCTCCTCGAGCTCCGCGCGCGCCTCGGCCTCGGTCCGCCCGATCATCAAGGCCTCCGACTGCGCGACGAGGTTCGCGAGCAGCTTCGTGTGATGGTCGCCCATCGCGTAGTGGCTCTCGAGGGGCGCGAGGAAGTCCGCGGGCACCAGCCGGGTCCCCTGGTGCAGCAGCTGGAAGAAGCTGTGCTGCGCGTTCGTGCCCGGCTCGCCCCAGACGATGGGGCCGGTCACGTAGCCGTCGACCACGTCGCCGTCACGGCGCGTCCGCTTGCCGTTGCTCTCCATGTCGGCCTGCTGGAGCCACGCGGGCAGCCGATGCAGCGACTGATCGTAGGGCAACACGGCGTGCGAAGACGCGCCGAAGAAGCTCGTGTACCAGACGCCGAGCATCGCGCCGATCACGGGGAGGTTCTCCTCCAGCTCGGCCGTACGGAAGTGCTCGTCCATCCGGTGCGCGCCGAGCAGCAGCTCCTCGAAGCCGTCCATGCCGATCAGGCACGCGATGGGGAGCCCGATCGCGCTCCAGAGCGAGTAGCGCCCGCCGACCCAGTCCCAGAACTCGAAGACGTTGGCCGGGTCGATGCCGAAGGCCTTCACCGCCTCGTGGTTCGTGCTCACCGCGACGAAGTGCTTGGCGACGGCGGCGTCGCTCTCGAGCCCCTCTACGAGCCACGCGCGCGCGCTCCGGGCGTTGGTGAGGGTCTCCTGCGTCGTGAAGGTCTTCGACGCGACGATGAAGAGGGTCGTGGCCGGGTTCAGGTGCTTCAGCGTGCGGCCGAGGTGCGCGCCGTCGACGTTGGAGACGAAGTGCGGCGTGAGGCCCGCCTTCCAGTACGGCTCGAGGGCCTCACAGACCATGAGCGGGCCGAGGTCGCTCCCGCCGATGCCCAGGTTCACCACGTCCGTGATGGCCTCGCCCGTGAACCCGGTGTGCTCGCCCGCGCGGAGCCGCTCGGTGAAGCCGCGCATCCTGGCCAGCACCGCGCTCACCTGCGGCATCACGTTCTTGCCGTCGACGCGGATCGGGCGGTTGGCGCGGTTGCGGAGCGCGACGTGCAGGACCGCGCGCGCCTCGGTCACGTTGATCTTCTCGCCCGAGAACATGCGCTCGATCCACGCGGGCAGCTCACGCTGGCGCGCGAGGGCGAAGAGCGCCTCCATCGTCTCGCCCGTGACGCGATGCTTGGAGAAGTCGAAGCAGAGATCGTCCAGGCGAAACCGCATGCGCTCGGCGCGCTCCGGGTCGTCGGCGAAGAGCGTCCGCAGGTGCACGTCGCGCATGGAGGCGGCGTGCGCGGTGAGCGCGCGCCAGGCTTCTTCTTCGGTCGGCGAGGTCGACATGGTCTCTCCTTCGGAGTGGCGATCCGACGTCAGACGGGGCGGATCAGCTCGGGGCCCTCGTTTCGCACATTGTTCACCGCCTGGGAAACCTCGAACGACGTCAGCTCCCGCGCGCGGTGCCACGCGAGGATCTCGGCCACGTCGTCCGGGTCGGTGCGCGCGCGATCCAGCCACGCGGCGTAGGTGTCGGGCTGCAGGATCACCGGCATCCGATCGTGGATCTCCGCGGCGACCCCCTCGGCCTCGCGGGTGAGGATGGTGAAGCTGCTGACCTTCTCCCCGCCCGGGTCGTCCCAGATCGCCCAGAGGCCGGCCATCGCGAACGGCTTCATCGCCTCGCCGCTCCCCTCGAGGTGGAAGTGGTGCGGGATCTTCTGCTTGCCCTCACGCCGCCACTCGTAGAACCCGTCCGCGATCACCAGGCAGCGTCGCTTGCGGAAGGCATCGCGAAACGCGGGCTTCTCCGCCGCGCTCTCGCTCCGGGCGTTGAGGAGCCGCGCCCCGATCTTCGCGTCCTTGGCCCAGTGGGGGATCAGGCCGAAGCGAGAGAGCCCGAGCCGCCGCTCGCCCTCCTTGCTGGCGACGACGATCGGCGCCTCGGTGGTGGGCGTGATGTTGTAGCGGGCCGGGAGCGCGTCCGCGACCAGCGTGGCCTCGAACTCCTCGATCAGCTCGTCCGGCGCGGTGGCCATCGTGTAGCGGGCGCACATGACTCGTCGCAGTATGCGGCGCCCCATGCCAGACGCCACGCAGCCCGAGGGCCCGCCGCCTCCGTCGCCCGCCCTCGTGCACGCGGGGCTGCTCGCGGTGCAGGTCGGCTTCGCGAGCCACTACGTCGTGAGCAAGGTCGCGGTGCGGGAGCTGTCGCCGGCTGGGCTGGCGCTCGTCCGCGCGACGGTGGCCGCGGCCGTGATGCTGGGCGTGCACCTCCTGTCGCGGGGCGCGCCGCGCGTCCCGTTTCGAGATCTCGCGAAGCTCGCGGGCTGCGCCGCGCTCGGCATCGCGGGCAATCAGCTGCTCTTCTTCTCCGGCCTCCAGCGCACGACGGCGTCCAACGCGAGCGTGCTCGTGACGACGATCCCCGTGTTCACCTTGCTCGTGAGCCTCGTGCTGCGCCGCGAGCGGGCGACCCCGAAGGGCGTGGCCGGCGTCGCGCTCGCGCTCGCGGGCGTCCTCTATCTGCTCGGCGCCGAGGCGCTCTCGCTCGGGCCCGAGACGGTGATCGGCGACCTGATGATCGTCGGCAACTCGCTCTTCTACGGGACCTACCTCGTGCTCGTCGCCGACCTCGCGCGGCGACACGGATCGATGACCACGGTGGTGTGGCTCTTCGGCTTCGGCGCGCTCTGGGTCTTGCCCTTCGGCGGGCAGGCGTTGCTCGACGACGCACCCGGCGTGCGGGGCACGACCTGGCTGCTCGTCGCCTACATCGTGCTGGTGCCGACGATCTTCACGTACCTGACCAACGCGTGGGCGCTGCGACACGCCCCGCCCTCGATCGTCGCGATCTACATCTACCTGCAGCCGGTGGGCGCGACCCTGCTGGCCGTGCTCTTCCTCGACGAGACGCCCACGCCGCGCCTGTTCGGCGCCGCCGCGCTGGTGTTCGCGGGGATATTCCTCGTGACCCGCCGCGCGCCGCGCCCGGCCACCTGAGCGGCGCTCAGGCGGAGCGCTTGACGATGCTGAGCAGGTCCACGAGCCGGTCCATCGCCGAGCCGAGGTCTGCGTCGTGGAGCCTCAGCTCCACGCTCGAGTGCGGCGTCGGCGTCTGTAGTCGCGCCTCGTATCCCATGCCGCACTTCCGTAGTCCGATGATGGGTCCTTCCATGGTCCCCATGCGCTCGATGCTGGCTTGCACACGCGCCCGCTGACCTGCGGACGGCCGCAGGTCTCCCCAATCGACTCGAACCATCGAACCCCCCCGGGTCGATGCTTCCCCCTTGGAAGCGTCGGAGAACAGAACTACGCAATCGGACGCGAAGCTGCAAGACCCAACAACGGTCACCCGCGAACGGCGACACGTCGGCTCAGGACCGCTCCACGAGACGGTCGATGAGGAAGCCGCTTTGCTCGGCCGCCTCGCGCTGGAAGCGCTCTCCGTAGTAGTCGCGGACCTCCTGGAAGACCTCCGCGAAGGCGTCCTGATCGCGGGCCTCGATCACCTCCGCGAGCTCGCGCGCGGCGTCCTGGAACGCGCGGGTCACCTCGGCGGTGCGCGGGTTTCGCATCTCGATCTCGCCGTAGAGCTGCGGCGACTGCACGAAGTGTCGACCCGCGACGTAGAGCTCCATGAGGTACGCGGGCGAGGCGAAGCGGAGCGTCTCCTCGACCGGCACCCCGAAGCGGGCGAGCGTCAGCCCGAGGACCTGCGTCTGGAAGTGGTTCAGGACCTGCACGACGGCCATCGCGCGGTCGTGCTGCTCCGCGTTGGCGTCGGTGATCTCGAGGCCGCGCGCGCTCAGCATGCGCCGCACCCACGCCTCCCATCGCTCCCCGCGCCCGGGGCAGATCACCACGCGCTGCCCCTGCACCGAGTGCACGTTGGGACCGAACATCGGGTGGGTGCCGACCACCGAGGCCTTCGTCGAGGCGAGCATCGCGGCGAGCGGCGCCTCCTTCACGCTCGTGACGTCCATCAGCAGCGCGTCCTCGCGCACGTGCGGCCCGATCTGCCGGATGACTTCCTCGGTCACCGCGATGGGCACGCTGATCACGACCACGTCCGCGAGCGCCGCCGCCTCCTCGGGGCGAAGCCGGGTGTCGACGTCGGCGACCATGACCGCGTGGCCGAGGTCGCCGAAGAGCTGCGCCATGCAGCGGCCCATGCCGCCCTTGCCGCCGATGATCGCGACGGTGACCGGCTCGACGTCGAGGGGGACCTCGGCCCGGAGCGACGCCTGCTTGTCGCGGCTCGCCCAGAGCACGAGCCGCCACATCGACTCGATGACGCCCGCGCCGAGGCCCAGCCTCTCCGCGCGCTCGCGGCGGTCGTCGAGCACCTCGCGCTCCCGCTCGAAGTCCCGGATGCGCCGCCCGTGACCGCGTTTGTACTCCGCCACCTCGGCCACGATGGCCATGCGGCGGCTCAGCAGCTGGAGCACGTCGCGGTCGATGGCGTCGATCAGGGCGCGGAGGACCGCGAGGGGACGCGCGCGAGGGGTCGGCTCGGACATGCGGGGAGCGTATCCGGAGACCGGCGAAATATCCGTCCTCGTTTCCCGGTACTCTCGGGCGGCGATGGTGCTCCCGAGCTCGATGGTGGCCGCGGTCGCGAGCAGCGCGGCGGCGGGCAAGAACCCCTGGCTGCCGCTCGCGCTGATCTTCCTGCTCGCCGCGCCGTCTTCGGTGCCCGGCGTGATGATGGATCCGGCGCTGCACGGTCAGCTCCATTCGCTCGGCCCGGTCGAGCTGCTCTGGACGCTCGGCGCGGTCTTCGCCGTGCTCGCGGTGCTCGACTCCATCGCGGACAAGGTGGGCTTCCTCGAGAAGTGGCTCGTCCCCGTCAGCACCTCGTGGCGCCCGTTCGCGGGCGTGGCGTGCGCGGCGCTCATCGGCGTGGCCGCGGCGCGTGAGCTCCCCGAGGCGACCCAGCTCGAGGCCCTGCACCTCGCCCTGACCGAGACCCGCCACGCCGACTCGCTCTGGCTCGGCGGCTCGATGGTGGCCCTCACGATCGCGGTCGCGCTGGTCTTCAACTGGATCAGCACGATGAGCAAGACCGGGGTGCGCCTGCTCCTGACCATGGTGCCCATCCCCGGGCTCAAGCTGGCGCACTCCTTCGTCGACGACTTCTTCGCGTTCGGCGCCACGGTCGCCGGCTTCGCCTTCGCGGACACGCTGCTCGTCCCCGCCCTGCTCGCGCTCTACCTGCTGCTCGGGGTCTTCACGGGGCCGCTGCTGACGCGCCTGACGTGGATCCACGTGCGCATCGGGTGGTCGCTGCTCCGCAAGATGTTCAAGGACGACGCGGCGCCGCCCGCGCCCCCGAAGTGGGCCCGGCGATGGCTCGAGGCGGAGGGGCTCGGGGGCGCCACCGCGCTGCCCGCCTACGTCTACCGGGCGCCGGAGCTGGGCTGGTGTCGGGCCGGGCACCTGGTGATCGCCGACGGGCGCGCGCTCTTCCTCAGCCGGGTGTGGTGGCGGCCCACCGCGTGGGTCGTGCCCTCCGACGCGCTCGCGCGGATCGGCTACGCCGACACCGCCACCACGCGCGTCGTGACGGTGGTGGAGCGCCTGCCGTCGGGCGCGCTCCGTGAGGCCCACGTGCAGCTCTTCCCGGCCATCGAAGACGAGGTGATCCCGGTCCTGGACCGCGCGACCTCGGCCCTCGTCCGCGTGCGCCTCGACAGCCAGTCGGCGCGCGCCGCGTTGCCGGGGTTCGCCGACCGCACCCGCTCGGTGCGCTTCCTGCCCCAGGAGCGCGCGGGGAGCCTCCGCTTGCAAGGGCTGCTGACGATCGCGGCCGCGATCGCGGGGGGGGTGCTCACGGCGGGCGTGTTCGTGCCCATCGGCGCGGGCTACCTGGCCTCTCCCTTCAAGCGACGCTTCCTCCTCGGCCTCCTGGTCAGCGGCTACCTCGGCCTCTGCGTGGTGGGGAGCGTGGGGCTCGGCTGGCCGTTCGCGGTGCTCTACGCGAGCGTGCTCAACGCCGTCGCGCTGCGCGATCTGACCCGCAACGCGCTCAAGGCGCGCCTCGACGGCTTCGTCGATCGCCGGGCGTGGCTGCCCGTCGTCGCCGATCGCGTCTGGGTGCCCCCCGCGGGGCTCGACGCGGAGGCGGATCGCTGGAGCTCCGCGCAGGAGGCGGAGACCACCGACGGGACCTGGCGCGCGGTGACGAGGCTCCTGGCCGATCCGCTCCCGGCTGGTTGACCGAGGGGATCGGCGCTCATAGTGTCCCGCGGCTCATGGACCTGACCGGCACGCTGCCTGCGCTCGTCACGCCCTTCCGTGATGGGCACGTCGACGAAGACGCGCTCCGCGCGCTGGTCGAGCGGGTGATCGAAGGTGGGGTGGACGGCCTCGTGCCCTGCGGCACGACCGGCGAGAGCGTCACGCTCTCCGACGAGGAGCAGATGCGCGTCGTGCGCATCACGGTCGACCAGGCGAAGGGGAGGGTGCCGGTCGTGGCCGGCGCGGGCAGCGTCTCGACGCGCCACACCATCCACCTGGCCCAGGGGGCGAAGGGGGCCGGCGCCGACGCGCTGCTCCTCGTCTGCCCTTACTACAACCGGCCGACCCAGGCGGGGCTCGAGGCGCACTTCCGCGCCGTGCTCGAGGCGGTCTCTCTGCCGGCGGTCCTCTACAACATCCCGGGGCGGACCGGCGTCGATCTCTCGGTCGAGACCCTCGCGCGGCTGAGCGACGTGCCCGAGCTGATCGGCATCAAGGAGGCGACGGGCAACGTCATGCGCTCCCAGGAGATCCTCGCGCGCCTCGGGGACCGCTACGCGGTGCTGAGCGGGGACGACGCGCTGACGCTCCCGGTGCTCGCGGTCGGCGGCCGCGGGGTGATCAGCGTCACCGCGAACGCGTTCCCCCGAGAGACCTCGGACGTCTGCCGGCTGTTCTTCGCCGGCGAGCTCGACGCGGCGCGCGCGCTGCACTTGAGGTTGCTCCCCGTGCACCAGAGCATGTTCTGCGAGTCGAACCCCGGGCCGGTCAAGGCGCTGCTCGCCGCGGCCGGGCAGCTCGCCCCCGAGGTCCGCCTCCCGCTCGCCTGGCCGAGCGACGCCGCGCTGGCACATGTTCGCGAACAAGCAGAGAAAGCAGGGTTGACGGTATGACGCGCATCGCGCTCGCCGGGGCCACCGGCCGCATGGGTCACGCGATCGCCGACGTGATCGCGGAGGACCCGCTCCTCACGCTCACCGCCGCCTACGGGCGCGACGACGACGAGGCGCTCGGGACCTCGCTCCGCGGGATCACGGTGACGAAGCTCGGCCCGATCGACGCCGACGTGGTCATCGACTTCACCCGGCCCGACGGAACCCGCGCGGTGATCGAGCGCTGCGCCGCGGCGAACTGCCCGCTCGTCAGCGGCACGACGGGCCTCGGCGCGGAGGAGCTGGCCGCGCTGGACGCGCTCGCGGCGGACGTGCCCGTGGTCTGGGCGCCGAACATGAGCGTGGGGGTCACGCTGCTCTTCCACCTCGCGGAGCAGGCGAGCCGCCTCCTCGGTCCGGACTTCGACGCCGAGATCGTGGAGATGCACCACCGGCACAAGGTCGACGCGCCCAGCGGCACCGCGGTGCGGCTCGCGGAGCGGGTGGCGGCGGGCCGCGGGCTCGATCCGGCCGAGGCGGTCGTGCACGGTCGCAGCGGGCACGTGGGTCCCCGGCCCGACGGTGAGATCGGCGTGATGACGCTGCGCGGCGGCAGCGTGATCGGCGACCACACGCTGGTCCTCGCGGGCCCGGGTGAGCGACTCGAGCTCAGCCACCGGGCCCAGGACCGCAGCATCTTCGCCCGCGGCGCGGTGCGCGCGGCCCGGTGGGTCGTCGCTCAGGCGCCGGGCCGCTACGAGATGCCGCACGTGCTCGGGATCGACGCGCTGGGCTGAGAGACCCGTCACCGTCGCAAGCGGAGTCACGGTCGGAAGCGCACGTCGGTCGGCGAGACGATGTCCGAGTAGAAGCCGAGCATGCCCGCCGCGGTCTCGGCGCGAGCGTAGAAGTAGACGTGCGGGTCCTCCTCGGTGGGCGCGGGGACGGTCACGTCGAGCGAGCCGCCGTGCGCCGGAGTCTCCGTCATCAGTGACCACGAGTCCCAGAACTCCTGGCGCTGCGCGTCGCTCCGCCCGAGCAAGTTCTCGTGCCGCGTCCTCATCCAGACGCGCACCCCGGCTCCCTCGGGCGCCGTCCACGTGAGCCGCGCGTGAGTGTCGTCGATCCGCTCCGCGGAGAGGGCCTCGACCGGGCCGGGCGCGGTGTAGGCGAGCGGGCTGCGTCCCGAGCGGAGGTCTCCCGGTCCGAGCGCGCGCACGAAGTAGCCCGTGACCCGCCCGTCCGAGGGCGGGGCGGGATCGGTCCAGCGGGTCTCGCTCCCGTCGAGCTCCGCCACGGAGACCGCGCTGCCGTCGCGGAGCGCGCCCGCGTGCGCGCGCCACACCTCGTAGCGCGACGCGTCGGCCGAGGGCTCCCAGCGGACCTCCACCCCCGCCGGTCCGGCCACGACGCGCGTGTGACGCGGGCGCGCGGGGCTCGAGAAGCGCGCGGGCGAGACGGCGGCCGATCCGCCGCCGCGCTCCCGGACGCGGTACGCGTAGCGCGTGTCGGCGGCGAGCGTCGTGTCGCGGACGCTCGCCTCGTCGGTCGCGCCGATGGGCGCGTAGACGACGGGGATCCCGTCGAGCACCTCGGCGCGCTCGACCACGTACTCGTGGCCCGCGCGGGCGTTCCAGCGCAGCGCCACCGCGCCGTCCTCGAGCGTGCGCGCGAGGCGCAGAGGGTGGGTGGGCCTCGGAGCGCGGCCGGGGACCTCGACGCGGGCCACGTGCACCTCTGAGCTCCGGTAGTGCACCAGGACGTCCAGCTCAGGGGCGTACGTCAGGATTCCGGGGACGGGGAGCGGATCCTCCACCGGGACCCGCACCCACTGCTCGGTCTCCACGTCGAACGCCCACAGCTCCGTCGGGGGGAAGGCGTCGATGTCGCGGATGGGCGTGTCCGCGGGGGTCTGCAGGAGCAGCAACGTGTCGCTCGGCGTGTGGTGCACCATGCGCAGCTCGATGTGGCTGACCATCGGCTCGCCGCGCGGCGGGCGGGTGTCGGGCGCGGCCTCGTGCCACGCGTCCTCCGCGATGTCGTAGATCCAGGTGTCGTCGCGCACGTTCTCCTCGTACGCCGCGACGGGGTCGCCGCTGACCCAGGTCCATTGACGCGGCCCCGTCCCGCCGAACACCACGAGCCGGCGGCGCCCGGGGTCGACGGCCATCGCGTAGGCGAGGCGGTTGCGGAGCGCGTCCGGGAGCGAGCGGTGCGTGACGCGGTTCTGGTGCGCCGAGTAGACCGCGAGCGAGCCGCCGACGATGCCGAAGACGGCGTCCGAGCCGGGGTCGTATGCGATGGGGGCGTGCGCGTTGCGCGGCCAAGGGTCACCGTAGGGCTGCGTGTCCTCCCAGCGGTCCGCGCGGGCGTCGTAGAGCCACGGGCCCACCCCGTCCGTGCGCCGCACGCGCGTGGCGTCAGAGGCGACTTGCCCGACGGGCAGGGACCCGTGATCGGCGCCGCCGTGCGCGGTGAACGTCTCGCCCGACGCGGTGAGGTGGGCCAGCTCCACGATGCAGCGGCGCTGAGGCCGGACCGGGGCGGCGGACTCGACGAAGCCGCCCTCCACGGGGTCGTAGAGGCTCGTGTAGCCGATCTGCACGTAGCTCGAGGGCTCGTGGCCGCCGTGGCGGATGATCCGCCCGACGCCCGGATCCCAGACGATGCCGGTCTCCCACGAGCGCGCGCGGGCGTCCTCGTGGCGCAGCATCCAGCGCCCCGTCGGGACGTCGAGTGGCTCGAGATCGATCGGCGGGCCGGCGTCGGAGTCGTCGCCTCCGTCCCGGCTCGCGTCGTGGCC
>JAOYNT010140097.1:0-11270 GCA_037575995.1 Lingulaulax polyedra | reverse complement strand
AGGTGCGCCGCCGCCTCCTCGAGCGCCGCGTGCGGCGGGAGCTCCGCCGCGAGGGCCGCGAAGCGGGCGCTCGGCCGTCCACCGCCCGGCGCCTCGTAGAGGTCCTTGGCGAGCAGGGGCACGAGCGCGCCCGGGAAGGCGCCCGTGGGCGGCACGTTCCGCGCGATCCGAGCGATGTACTTGCCCACGTCGTGCGCGAGCGTGGCCTGCGCGCTCAAGCCGGGGCCTCCGCGAGAGACTCGAGCGTGCGCACGATGGCCGCCGCGTCGAAGGCGCGCACGGCGCCGACCCTGCCGTACAGCTTGCGGAGGTTCATCAGGCGACGCGGCGGGAAGTCGTGCACGAAGACGGCGGGCTGGTGGTGCCCCGCCTCGCGAAGCGCGCCGAGGATGAGCGTCCCCTGCTGCTCCTTGAGCCACCGCGCGGCCCGCGCCTCGTCGCCCGCGAAGAGCCTCTCGGCCATGCCCTGGACGTCCCCGATGAGCGTGTCCTTGGACGCGCGCTCGAAGCGGAGGTCGATCAGCATGGCCTCCGCGTCGTCCTCCATCGCCGCGAGCGCCTCGTCCGCGGAGTGGGCCGCCACGATGTCCCAGCGCTCGGCCAGGAACAGGCGCGCGAATTCTTCGTACTCGCCGCCGTCTTCGATGACCAGGAGCCGACTCATGCCGCGGATCATACCCGCCCCCACGGGCGCCGCGGCAACCCTTCGCCCGCGCTCCCCGTTCATGGCGCCCGCCGTCCGGGACGACCCCGGGCGCAGCGCGCGCCTACCTCTTCAGCGATCGAGGGGAGGGGGAGAGCCATGAACCCGAAAGCGCTGAACGAGCTCCGGAGCGAGGTGCGCGGCGAGATCATCGAGCCCGGTGACGAGGCGTACGAGGACGCGCGCCACGTCTACAACGCCATGATCGACCGGCGACCGCGCGTGATCGTGCGGTGCGTCGACGACGCCGACGTGATCGCGTGCGTCCGGCTGGCCGCCGAGCACGGCCTGCTGCTCTCCGTGCGAGGGGGCTCCCACAGCGTCCCCGGCTTCGGCACCAACGACGGCGGCATGGTCATCGACCTCTCCCGGATGAAGGGCGTCCGGGTCGATCCCGCGGCGCGCACCGCGCTCGTCCAGGGCGGCGCGACGTGGGGCGACTTCGACCACGCCTCGCACCCCTTCGGGCTCCACACCACGGGCGGCATCCTCTCCACGACGGGGGTCTCGGGCCTCACGCTCGGAGGCGGCATCGGCTACCTCGCGCGCGCGCACGGGCTCTCGCTCGACAACCTGCGTGGCGCGGACGTGGTGCTCGCGAGCGGCGAGCGCGTCCACGCGAGCGCGACCGAGCACCCGGAGCTCTTCTGGGCCATCCGGGGCGGCGGCGGCAACTTCGGCGTCGTGACGTGCTTCGAGATGGCGCTCCATCCCGTCGACGTCATCTACGGCGGCCCGATGTTCTTCGAGGTCGAGCACGCGCCGCGCGTCCTCTCGACCTACCGCGACTACATCGAGGACGCGCCGCGTGAGCTGGGCGCGTTCTTCGGCTGGCAGATCGCCCCGCCCCTGCCCTTCATCCCGCAGGAGCGGCACGGGGACACCTTCTGCATCATCGTGTCGTGCTGGAACGGCCCGCTCGACGAGGGGGAGGCGGCGCTCGCCCCGTTCCGCGCCGCCGCGCCCGTGGTGGCCGAGCACGTCGGCCCGATGCCCTACCCGGCGCTCAACGCGGCGTTCGACGCGCTCCTCCCGCCGGGCCTTCAGCACTACTGGAAGGCGAACTTCGTCCGGAAGCTCACCGACGACGCCATCGCCACGCACCTCGAGCACGGCCCGCAGGTTCCGTCGATGCAGTCGACGGTGCACATCTATCCCATCAACGGGGCTTGCCATCAGGTGCCGGCGGACGCGACCGCGTTCGGGCATCGGGACGCGAGCTTCGCCACCGTCATCGCCGGCATGTGGGAGGACCCCGCCGACAACAAGGCCAACATCGGGTGGGTGCGCCGCTACGCGAAGGCGACCGCGCCTCACTCCGAGCCGGGCGGCTACATCAACTTCTCGTCCGCCGACGATCAGCCGCGCGTGGCCGAGAACTACGGCGCGAGCTTCGCGCGGCTGCGACAGGCCAAGCGCCGCTACGACCCGGGCAACCTCTTCCGGATGAACCAGAACATCGCGCCGTGAAGCCTCAGGCGGACGCCGCCAGCTCGTCCTCGCCGTAGGCGCGGAAGAACCGGAGGGTGACGGACTTGGCGAAGCCCTCGCCCCCGTCCTCGACGAGGATGGCGCCGTCGTAGCGGGCGAGCGCCGCGGTCACCAGACCCAGCCCCCGATCCATCTTGCGCGCGTAGAGGTCGGTGGTGCTGAAGCGCTGCACGCTCGTGTCGCGCACGTGCACGCGCACCACCTCCTCCCCGGTGATCTCGACCGCGGTCTCGACGTCCAGCCCGATCCGACGCGGCGCCTCGTCCTGGCCTACCGCGAGGATGGCGTTGCGCACGACGTTCTTCAGGATGAGCACGAGGTCCACGCGGAAGACCTCCACCATCGGGGCCGGCGATGGCCCCCGGATCACCACCTCGTCCAGCGTGACCTCCCCGGCCGCGTACTCGCTCCGCACCTCGTCGACGACCTCTCGGAAGAGGGCCCCATCGACGGGCGTGCGCACGAGTCGTTGCACGAGCTGAGACAGGTGACGATCGAGCGCGCGCAGCTCGGCGTGCGCGTCGGCGAGCTTGGCCCCCGCCCGCGCCTGCCCCGCCGCCACGCCCGCCTGGAGCGACGCGATGGTGCGGATGGCGCGCCCGGCTCGCCGGAACGCCGGATCGCGCCGCCCGAGATCGAGCTCGGGGCCGAGCGCGCGCTCGAACGCGGCGAGGTGACCGCCCCAGGCCTCGGTGAGCGGCTCGCCGCCGTAGAGCCGGTTCTGCAGGAACGCCCGCTGGTCCGCCGTCGCGCGTCCGCGCTCGAGCGCCCCGACCGCGTCTCCCACCGCGCCGATCCGGTGCTTGAGCAGCTCGTGGCGCAGGCTCCCCACCAGATAGGTGATGGCGGGGTGCAGCTCCGGCCGGCGCTCCGCGAGCACCTCGAGGGGGACGAGCGAGACGCGCACGCGCCAGAGGAGGCGCGCCACCGCGGCGACCGCCAGCAGGAGCGCGGCCAGCGCGACCCACAGCGGCCAGCTCGGCGTCTCCGTCCGGGGCGCGATCGCCTCCGCCGCGCCCCCGTCCACCGGCAGCTCGAAGCGCGCGGTCCCCTCCGGGTCGAGCTCGAAGAGCTCCCCCAGCGCACGCTCGGCGGCCGGGTGGCGCGGGTTCAACAGCAGGAACTTCCGGTAGTACTCGATCGCGCGGAACTTGAGCTGCTCGTTCTCGGGCTCCTCGGCGAAGCGGTCCCGGAAGGCGCGCGCGAGCGGGAGGTAGAGAGCCGGATCCATCGGCGCGATGCGCGCCGCGCGCTCGAACTGCTCCCACACGTCGGGCTCGCCGCGGCGCACGCTCTCGATGAACGCCCGGTAGCGTGGCTGGGCCTCGCTCAGCAGCTGACGCGCCTCGCGCCCCTCGGACGACTCGGCCTCGATCGCGCGCCAGTCCGCGTAGGCGTCCGGCTCTCGTTCGATGTGCCATCGCGCGCGCGCCCGCGCCCAGCGCTCCGCCGCCTCGGGCGCCTCCGAGGTGCCCGCGGGGTCCCCGTAGCATCCGCTCGCGGCGAGGAGCGCGCACAGGACCATCCATGTTCTCGGAGGCTTCATCGCTGGGATCGACCCGCCGTTGTCCGTTCTCTTGGGGGGTCGAGAGTACCAACCGCCGCGATTGGCGGACCCCATGATTGACGGGCCCGGTGCGGCGTGAGTAGCCTGGTCGTCTCACCGCGCCGAGAGCGTCGCGCGGCGGGCGGCCGGAGTCGAATGGGCGAAGGTCCGAAGGGGGGCTAGATGCTCGAAGTGAATGGATCGGGGATGCCGGTAGACGGAGCTTCGAACGATGCGCCGACGACGCAGTCGGCCGCGCTGCGGGTCCTCGTCGTCGACGACGAGCCGCTCATCGGGACCACGCTGCGCATCCTCCTCGACGATCACGACGTCGAGGTGGTGACGTCCGGGCGCGCCGCCCAGAAGGTGCTCGCGGAGGGCGCCTTCGACGTCGTGCTCTGCGACCTGATGCTCGACGATCTCTCGGGCATGGAGCTGTCCGCCTGGCTCGACGAAGCGCGACCGGACCTGAAGGAGCACGTGATCTTCATGACCGGCGGCGCCTTCACCGAGGAGGCGCGCACGTTCCTGCGCGGCGTGCCCAAGGGACGCCAGCTCGAGAAGCCGTTCAGCGCAGCCGAGATCCAGGACCTGCTCGCCCAGTTCGCCTGAGGGCGCGCTCGGATCACGCTTGGCCGCGAGCGAGGATTGAGGGATCCTCGGCCGCATGCGTCACACGATCGCGATCTTGGCTTGTGTGGGCGCGCTCGGCTGCGGCGGGCTGCGTCTGAACATCATCGACTCCGCCTTTCAGAGGCCGAGCAACGTCGCGGTGTACTTCACCGTCGACACCGCCACCGGGGACCCGGTGACCGGGCTCGAGTCGGAGGACTTCCGCATCTACGAGGACGGAACGATCGTCAGCGTGGCCGAGAGCCAGCAGACCATCATCAACCCGGAGGTCGCGGCCGAGCACTACACGCTCGTGCTGGTCGACATGAGCGGCAGCGTCTCCGAGAGCGACCAGGTCCCGCTCATCGAGGCCGCGACGCAGCAGCTCACCAGCCAGCTCGCCGATCACCAGCGGGTCGGGATCTACGCGTTCGACGGCTCGGAGGAGATCCACCGGATCACGCCCTTCACGCAGAGCGAAGGCGCCGCGAGCGCCGGCGCGGGGCGGCTCTCGGGCTTCCGCCCGCGCGACCCTTCGACCAACCTCCACGGCGCGGTCGTCGCGGCCATCACGGAGCTCGACCAGGCGCTCGAGCGCTCGCGCACGCCGCTCCGCTTCGGCACCGTGGTCGTCTTCACCGACGGCACCGATCGCGCCGCGCGGGTCAGCGCGAGCGAGATGTCCGACGCCATCGAGAGCAGCCCCTACGACTTCTTCGCGATCGGCGTCGGCGACGAGATCGACGAGGGCGTGCTCGGCAACGTCGGGCGCGAGGGCTACGTCATGGTCGACGACACCGAGGCCATCGACGCGGCCTTCCAGCGCATCGGCGAGCGCATCCTGCGCATGACCCAGCGCTACTACCTGCTCAGCTACTGCAGCCCCGCGCGCGCCGGGATGCACACGGTCACCGTCGAGGCGACCTCCGAGGGCGCGGCCGGCTCGGTCAGCTACGAGTTCGACGCCGAGGGCTTCGGCCCGAACTGCAACTCCGAGCGCCCGCCGCCCTTCGACACGAGCCAGGGTGGCGCCACGCCGCGCAACCGTCCGCGTCGCGACCGCGGGCAGCGCTTCGAGATCCGCGCGCAGGCCGTGGTGGAGTGAGAGACTGTCGATGAGTCTCCCGTCGCCCCGCGTCCGATCCGGGCCCATGCGCGTCGTTGCCGCTCGTCGCCGTGCTCTCCGCACGCCTCCTCGCGTCGCCTCGCGCCTGGACCCGCCTCGACTGCGGGACTCGGTCCGACTCACCGACAGGCTCTGAGACTCAGCCCTCGACGGGCTTGCCCACGAAGCGCACGATCCCGTAGAGGACCGCGCAGCCGAGCAGCAGCGCGACCGGCGCGCCCCAGAGGCCGAGGCCGGTCGCGATCTCGCCCACCACGAGGCTGACCCCGCCGACCGCGAGCGCGTAGGGGAGCTGCGTGCGGACGTGGTCGACGTGGTCACAGCTCGACGCCATCGAGCTCATGATCGTCGTGTCGCTGATCGGCGAGCAGTGATCGCCCCACACCGAGCCGGCGAGGATGGACGCGACGCTGCTCAGCACCACCGCGCCGTCGGCCGGCGCCAGCTCGTGGGCGAGCGGGATCACGAGCGGGAAGAGGATCCCCATCGTGCCCCACGACGTCCCGGTGGCGAAGCTGGTGGCCGCCGCGATGACGAACACGAGCGCGGGGAGGAGACCGGCCGGCATCCACCCGCCGATCGCCTGGATGACGTAGTCGGCGGTGTGGAGGTGCTCGCAGACCTCGCCGAGCGACCACGCGAGCACGAGGATCATCACCGCGAGGCTGATGGACTTCACGCCCGCGACCCACGCCTCCATGGCGCTGCGCACCGTGAGCGTCCGGCGCGCCAGCGCGATCACGATGGCGACGAAGCCGCCGAGCAGCGCCGACCAGAGGAGGGCCTTGAGCGAGTCCGCCTTACCGAAGACGTTCTGCAGGTTGACGTCGAGCAGGCTCAGCGCGGCGTCGGCCTCCGCGATGGCGGCGGGGGTGGTCGCCGCGTCGCGCAGCGCGAGCGCCGCGTCGCGCGCCTCGATGAGCGACGCGTGCCCCGTCACGTACATGCCGATCATGGCCGTCGCGATCACGACCAGGATCGGGATCACCGCGTCCAGCCAGCGCGGCGTCGTGCCCTCGGGCGGCTGGAGCGCCTCGGCGTCGAAGTCGCTCGCCGGGTCCGCGCCGTCACGGATCAGCTTCCCCTCGTAGAGGGCGCGCCGCTCGGCCGCGCGCATCGGGCCGAAGTCGCGCCGCGTCAGCACGAGCATCAGCACGAACGCGATCATGAGCAGCGGATAGAACCGATACGGGATGCTCTGGAGGAACACCACGTAGGGGTCGCCGGGGATGCCCAGCGCCGCGTACTGCTCGTGGATGTAGCCGACCTCGACCCCCACCCAGCTCGAGACGAGGGCGAAGCTCGAGACGGGCGCCGCCGTCGCGTCCACGAGGAACGCGAGCTTCTCCCGGCTGATCTTCAGCCGGTCGGTGATCGGCCGCATCGTGGTGCCGACCAGCAGGCTGTTCGAGTAGTCGTCGAAGAAGATCGCGAGGCCCATCAGCCAGGTCGCGAGCGCGCCGCTGAGGCGGGTCTTGGCCACGCGCGTGACCAGCTCCGCCATGCCGAGCGCGCCGCCCGAGCGCGCGATGACGCCGATCATGCCGCCGAGCAGCAGGCTGAAGATCACGATCGACGCGTGATCCCCATCGGCCAGCGCGCCGACCGCGTAGGTGTCCGCGGTGCGCAGCAGGCCGATGAACGGGTCGTGGCCGTTGACGAAGGTCGCGCCGAGCCAGACCCCGGCCACGAGCGCGACGACGACCTCGCGGAGGACGATGGCCAGGCCGATCGCGAGCAGCGGCGGCAGGATGGAGAGCCACGCCGGCATCGACGCGGGCGGGCCGGGCGTCACGTCCTGCGCGAACGCGACGGAGGCCAGCGCCAGGACGGCGAGCGAGAGGGCGGCGATGAGGGGAGCGCGGGCACGCACGGCGCGCGACGATAGCCCGAATCAGGGTGTGCAGCTCAAGCCGATGTCCTCGACGTGGCTGCAGTTCTCCATGCCCCAGCCGCGGAAGGGGCAGGAGGCGAGTCGGCTCTCGGTGCCCGCGCAGTCGAGGTCGTCCATCCAGGTGGGGTCGACCCCGTCCGGGAAGCCGCTCGTCAGGGCCGAGCCCGCGGCCGAGAAGCCCAGCTCGCCGCACGCGACGGAGACGAAGTTCGTCTGCCGGGTCCCGCTCGTCGAGATGTAGTCGTCACAGACCGTGCCCCAGACGCCGCCGTGCAGGATCTCGAGGCGCCCCTGGTTGCGCGCCGTGCCCGCGACGAGGCGCGTGTCGCCGTCCGCGTGCACGTCGCAGCGGAAGCCGGCGCCCTCGGTGGCCCCGCAGTTCTCCGTGCCCCAGGGCTGGTGCGGGCAGTCGCCGATGCGCCGCTCGGTCCCGGTGCAGTTCACGTCGTCGAGCACGAAGGTCCCGCTCGGCGCGTCGTAGGTGCTGAGGAAGCTGCCGCCCCGGTAGCCGAGCTGCTGACAGACCGTGGTCGTGCTGTAGCCGTAGTAGGCGGAGTAGAAGCCGTCGAAGTAGTCATCGCAGACCTCACCCCACGCGCCGGAGTGATAGATCTGCAAGCGACCTTCCATGCCGTGCGGCCCATCCACGAGCCGGATGTCGCCCTCCCCCGGCACGCAGCGCACGCCGACCGCCTCCGAGCCGGAGCAGTTCTCGAGGTTCCAGCCGCGGAACGGGCACTGGGCCAGCGTCGGCTCGCTCCCGGTGCACTGCACGTCGTCCATCAGCGGGGTGGCGCTGCCGCCGCCGAAGCTGGTGAGGAACTGGTGACCGGTCCCGGTGTAGCCGAGCTGTCGGCAGACCACGTTCGCGAACGCGTCGCGCTGGGCGGCGACGTAGGTGTCGTCGCAGACGTCGCGCCAGGTGCCGGAGTGGAGGACCTCCACCCGCCCGTGGTTGCTGCCGTCGCCGCCGGTCAGCCGGACCGGCAGGTGATAGGTGGGCTCGACCTGACAGCTCGCGTCGCAGCCGTCGAACGCGGTGGTGTTGCCGTCGTCGCACTCCTCACCCGCGTCGATGACCGAGTTGCCGCACGTCGTGGTGGTGCAGAGCGACTCGTCGAAGGCGCAGGCCCCGTCGCAGCGCAGGGTGCCGCCGGTGAACCCGCGGCTCGTGCAGCTCTGGCCGGCCAGGTTGCTCCCGTCGCAGCTCTCGCCGCCGACGATCATGCCGTCTCCGCAGATCCCGGTGCAGGTCGACGGCGTGCCGGCGCAGGTCCAGCCCGACTCGACCGCGCAGCCCGCGCCGCAGCCGTCCCCCGCGCCGACGTTGCCGTCGTCGCAGGCCTCGCCGGACTCCAGGCGCCCGTTGCCGCACGCGGCCGTCGCGCAGGCGCTCTCGTCGAACGTGCAGTCCGCGTTGCACCCGAGCGTGCCCATCGTGAAGCCGCGGCTCTCGCAGCTCGCCCCGCCGAGGGCGGCGCCGTCGCACTGCTCGACGCCGTCGACGCTGCCGTTGCCGCAGTTGTGGCAGTCGGCGATCTGGAAGGTGCAGTCGGGATTGCAGCCGAGCACGCCGTCGTGGAAGCCCACGTCCCCGCAGCTCGAGCCGCCGAGGTCGGCCCCGTCGCAGTCCTCGCTCCCGCCCCGCGTCCCGTCGCCGCAGTTGGCGTCGAAGCAGCCCGACTCGTCGAAGCCGCAGCCAGCGCCGCACGCGAGCGTCCCGCCCGTGTAGCCGCGGTCCGCGCAGCCGGTCCCCGCGAGGTTGGCGCCGTCGCACTCCTCGCCCTCGTCCACCGCGCCGTCTCCGCAGCGGCTGCAGTCGCGCGTGTCGAAGGTGCAGTCCGGCGCGCACGCCAGCGTTCCGCCCCCGACGAAGCCCTCGAGCTCGCAGCTGGACGCGCCCAGCTCCACCCCGTCGCAGTCCTCGCCCTCGTCGATCACGCCGTTGCCGCAGGCGGACTCGGTGCACGCGTCCTTGTCGAAGGTGCAGTCCGGGAGGCAGCGCAGCTCGCCGCCCGCGTAGCCCAGGCCGGTGCAGCTCTGGCCGTCGAGGTTCGCGCCCTCGCACTCCTCGGTCCCTTCGAGGAGGCCGTCGCCGCAGAGACCGACGAGCGTGGCGTCCGGCTCCGGTGGGGGTCGTCGCCCCGCGTCGGGAGGGCTGCCGCTCGCGCAGGCGGCGAGACAGACGGAGAGAAGCGAGATCCAGGCGTGGCGCATGCGAAAACCCTCGAACGGCGGGGCCAATGAGAAGCGGACACGCTATCACGTCGACGGGCGGAGATCCGGCGGAGGTCATGGGACGACTGGGGAAGAAGCGCGTGACGTTGTGGCTGCTGGCCACCGGCGTCATCGTCGTCCTCGTGCTCGGTGTCACCAGGCTGCAGCGCGCGATGCTCTTCCCGCGGGACCTCGTGCGGCCCGTGCCCGCCGTGCTGCGGACGCCGGGGCTCGAGCGGTGGTGGATCGAGACCTCCGAGGGGCGGGTGGAGGCGTTCTTCCTGCCCGGCGACGGCGTCGACGCGGATCACCCGGGCCCCGCGGTCTTGTTCACGCACGGCAACGCCGAGCTGATCGATCTCTGGCCCGAGCCGCTCGCGCCGTACCGGAGGATGGGCGTGAGCCTCGTGCTCGCCGAGTACCCTGGCTACGGCCGCTCCGAGGGCACGCCGAGCGAGGCGTCGATCACCGAGACCCTGCGCGCGCTGCACGCCCGCATCATGGAGGAGCCGTCGGTCGACCCGACGCGCCTCGTGCACCACGGCCGCTCGCTGGGCGGCGGCGCCATCGGGACCCTGCTCCGCGACCACCCGCCGCGCGCGCTCGTGCTGGAGTCCACCTTCACCAGCGTGCCGGACGTGGCGGCGGGCATGCACGTCCCCCGCTTCCTCATCGTGGACCGGTTCGAGACGCTCGACGCGATCGGCGCCTACGACGGCCCGCTGCTCGTCTTTCACGGCACCCGCGACTCGGTGATCCCCGTGTCCCACGGCCGTCGGCTCGCCGCGGCCCATCCCAGCGCCGAGCTGGTGATCTACGACTGCGGGCACAACGACCTGCCGCCGCCGGGCTCGGACTACTGGCCGCGGATCGAGCGCTTCCTGCAAGACGCCGGCGTGATCACGGCGTCTCGCAGATGAAGCGGTTGGTCTCCCCGCAGTCCTTGTCCCCCCAGCGGGTGCGGTCCTCGAAGGCTCCGCCGTTGTCGATGGTGACGCAGTCCTGCCCGCCGAAGTCGTTGGGCTGACCGCCCGACCACCGCCGGAACGTCGCGGTGCTCCCGCTCTGCCACACGAACGTGTCCTCGACCGCGCGGTCGTTGAGCCCGATCCACCAGTCGGCGTCGGCGATCATCAGCGCCGTGTTGGCCGCGGCCAGGGCCTCCGCGTCGGTCTCGAACGTGGCGAGCGAGTACCCGCGCGTGGTGCAGTAGTCGCGCGCGTCGGTCCAGGTGACCTGGCGATCGCAGAGCAGGTAGGTCGACGTGCCCCGGATCCCGCGGATGCAGCCGCAGAGGTCCATCCCCTCGTCGACGCGCCCGTCGCAGTCGTCGTCCATCGCGTTGCAGGTCTCGGTCCCGGGCGTCGGCGCGGTGCACCCGCCGAAGCTCCCGGCCGTGCACGTCTCGACGCCGCTCCCGCACGCGCTCGAGCACATCCGGGTGAGCCCCTCGTCCGTCATGCCGTCGCAGTCGTCGTCCACGCCGTTGCACGTCTCGGTGCCCACCGGCGGCGCCGTGCAGCCCGCGAAGACGCCGGCGGTGCACGTCTCCATGCCGCTCCCACACGCGGTGGAGCACGCTCGCGTGAGCGCCTCGTCGGTCATCCCGTCGCAGTCGTCGTCCATGCCGTTGCACGTCTCGGTGCCCACCGGCGGCGCCGTGCAGCCCGCGAAGACGCCG
>JAOYNT010139987.1:0-11271 GCA_037575995.1 Lingulaulax polyedra | reverse complement strand
CGCTGGCGATCGCGCTGCCGCACCGCAAGGAGACACCAAGAGCGGTGGACATGCTCACGCACGCCCTCCACGAGCGCCCACGCTGGATCACCGGTCCACTGGAGGCGCGCACCAACCGCCCGACGCTGATCCCCACCGCGGTCGTGACCGATCGTGTGCACGCCATCGACCTGGACCCGGCGCCGCGCACGGATCTGCCCGTGGTGATCCCGGCCGCGCGACCGCTGGTGCCCGCGATCGAGCGCGCCATCGACGCCCTCGACGGGTTGGCCCTCGAAGGATTGGCGCGCGCCGAGCCTTCTGCCGCGCTCCCGCCGCGGGTGGACGCGCTCGAGGAGGTGGGCCTCTCGCGCTGCGCGGACGCGCTCGCGCGGGTCTCGGACCCCGAGACCTGGGTCACCGCGTCGATGCGCCTGCGGCTCGCGCTGCACCTCGCCTGAGGCGGAGCGGCGCTCAGGGCCCGAGCACGATGGCGCGCCGCATGAACGTCAGCGGGGCCGGAGACGCGGGCTCGCGCGAGCCGATCCGGCGCACCGTCTCGGCGTAGTCCACCGGCGCGCGGCGCTGGGGCCGCGTCGTGGGGAAAGTGACGAGGCGCTCTCGCAGGACGCGACGCGCGTCGGGGTCGAAGTGCTCGAAGGCGAGCGCCGCCGCGTAGCCCGGGTCGCCCTCGCGCCAGCCGTGCACCACCCGGGTCACGCGGCCCGAGACGCTCACGAACGGGCCGAGCCAGGGCGCGCGGAAGTCGAGCAGGATCTCCTCCCCGACGTGGACCTCGTCGTCGAACGCGACGAGCGCGCCCTTGGGCGAGAGATCCAGGATCCGCTCGCCCACGAGGCGGAAATCCTCGAGGCGCACGGCCTGACAACGACTGCGGTACGCGCGGCGGGCGCTGCGACGACGGTGGGGACGGACCAGCTCGAACATGGATCACATCTTCCGCGCTGCGCCACGCGCGGCCAAGAAAATGACAGCGCTGGTACTACGGCTGGGTGTCGCGTGCCTCGAGCCCGCCCAGCTCGAAGAGCACCTCGGAGACCACCGCGGCGGGGACCTCTCGGAGCGGGAGGCGCGGGGCCTGGACGACGGTGAGCCCTCCCGGCGCGCGCGCCATGAAGAACGCCTCCACCGGCGTCTGCGGCGTCGCGCCGCTCGGGGAGAGGCCCGGCTCGATGCGGATCACCGCGACGAGGTCGGCCCGCGCGAAGCGCTTGAAGAAGTAGGCAACGCGGAGCCGCTCGTCCGGCTCGCCGGCCTCCCAGCCCGCGCCCGCCAGCACGCGCCGGACGCGGTCCGGGTGCACCTGCCGGCGCGGGAATTCCACGAGCGCGTCCCCCGCGCCATCCATCTCGGACAGCGCGTGAACGGGCCGCGCGAGCTGCGGGATGGGCTGCAGGATGGACAGCGCGGCGAGCGCGTCGCCCCAGGCCGCGCGCGCGATCGGGTCGAGCTCGCCCGGGTGCACGAGCCGGATGGGGCCCGCGTCGAGCGCGACCGGCTCCTCCGCGAGGCCGCGCGGCCCCTCCGCCTCGAGCCGGAAGACTCGCTCGACGCGCGCGCCGTCGTACTGCGCCCACACGAGCCGCCGGGTCAGGTCGGCGCCCAGCGCGTCCAGCTCCTCGCGCGTCCAGACGCGGCCGGTGGAGAGGGCCCGCTCCAGCTCCGAGGGCAACACCCGGCCAGCATACCAACTCCCCGCGATCGAAAAACTGGCCGAGCGCGGCGAATCCCGCGACGTTTGGGGCCGTCTCCCCCAACCCATGCGCGCGCTCCTCCTCACCTCGTCCCTCGTGACGTCGCTCCTCTTCGCCTCGACGCCGGCGCTCGCGCAGCACCCGTCGCGGTCCATCGGCACCGCGAACCGCGGACGGCTGGAGGACGGAGTGCGCATCGCCGAGACCGAGCACCTGGTGCTCCAGCCCGCGAGCTCGGCGCACTTCTGGGGCACGGCCGAGCTGGTGGGCATGATCACCCGCGCCGCCGCCACCCTGCAGACGCTGAGCGCGGGGCCGCGCGTGATGGTCGGCGCCCTCTCGCGGCGCCGCGGCGGGCGCCTCCCCCCGCACCGCTCCCACCAGAACGGCCGCGACCTCGACGTCGGCTACGCGCTGACGGACGACGACGGCGCGCCGACCGAAGCGCGCCGGTTCGTGGAGCTGGGCGAGGGCGGCTGCGGCGCCGATCGCGGCGAGCCCTACTGCCTCGACGCCGAGCGCACGTTCCTGCTCTTCGCCGCGCTCCTCGCCGACCCCGAGGCCCGCGTGCAGTGGATCTTGATCGCGGCCGATCTGCGCGAGCAGGTGCTCGCCGCGGGCCGCCGGCTCGACGTGACCGACGCGGTGCGCGAGCGGGTCGTCCTGGCCACCGAGCCGCGCGCCGCGAGCGAGTACCACCGCAGCCACTTCCACGTGCGCATCTACTGCGCGGTGGACGATCGGCCGCGCTGCGCGGACACCGCTCCCTTTCACGCCTGGTACGAAGGCGAGCCGCCGCGCCCCCCGAGGCGGAGAGCGCGGCGCCGTCGTCATCGTCGCAGGTAGGCGGCGCTACATCATCGCGGGCTGCGGCATGGGGACGTCGTTCAGCGCGTTGGCCAGCGGGCGCGGCGCGAAGCTCGGGTCCGCCACGCCGCGGCTCTCGCACTCGCGCGCCCACAGATAGAAGCACGTGTAATAGACAGACTTGATGAAGCCCGAGAGCGTCCAGTAGAGGTTCACCATCATCAGGAAGATCAGCGAGCTGACGATCGGGATGGGGATGAGCTCGAGGGCCTGGTAGCCGATGCCGAAGATCACCGCGCCGAGGACGTAGGTGATCATGCCGATGCCGACCACGCCGACGCCGACCTGGGTCGGGTCGTGTTTCATCAGCTCCTTGCTGCGCTTGAAGGCGGCGAAGAAGCCGACGCCCTCGATGACCATCGCGGGCATGACCACGTAGACCGCGGTGGTCCAGACGGCGCGGACGATCAGCATCAGGACGCCGCTCAGCACGTCGCGCCGCTCGCGGGCGTAGCTGGCCAGCAGGTCGAGCGCGCCGCTGATGGCGGCGAAGATGAGGATGCCGAAGCTCGCCCGAAACGTCCGCCCGGCCGCCTGGCCGAGCTCGGCCCGCCCCGTCGTGACCTGGTCGTGCACGAGCGAGACGGTCATCGCGTTCATGAAGTAGTCGATGAAGTAGAGCGTGGTGACGCCGACCGCGAGCACGAGGAAGGCGAGCGCCCGGTACTCGGCGACGAGGGCATAGGCGATGGCGAGCACGAGGCTGACCACGGTGGCGACGAGCAGGTTGCCCGCGGCAGGGGCGACGAGTCGGGGGTTCTCCTTGACCATCCCGAGGACCTCGCCGGTGAACTTGAAGACGCGCAGATAGGGTGCGAACACGTTGGACCTCCGTTTCAAAGACGCGCCTCCATCGCCGCGACCCGCCGCGGGTTTCCTCTGCGCCCCACTTTTCTTCTGGGCGCCTCGCCCCCACGTCCCGCGCGGGAGGAACGATGAACACAGGGACGCCCTACCCGGCCGACTGGACGGTGCGCCAGGCCCGCGACGCCTACCTCGAGGAGAACGGCTTCGATCTGGATTCCTACGAGGATCCGTGGACCAAGGCGTCGGTGCTGGGGATCCCGTTCTGGGTTCCGAACACGGCGCGCCATCGCTGGGCCATTCGCCTGCACGACCTCCACCACTGTGTGACCGGCTTCGGGACCGACCTGACGGGCGAGGGCGAGGTCTCGGCGTGGGAGGCCCGGCGCGGGCTGCGCAGCCTGGGGCTCTACGTCGGCGCGATCGTCGGGTTCGGGACCCTGATGGGCTTCGCCCTGGCCCCGCGTCGCGCGCACCGAGCGTGGCGCGCCGCGGGGACGGGCCGCTCGCTCTTCGACCCCGCTCGATACCCCTCGGACGCGGAGTACGAGGCGCTGCTCGACCGGCGCCTGGGAGACGTCCGCCGGGAGCTCGGCGTGCCGGAGCACGGATCGGCCACCGCGCCGCGCGGCTTCCACAGCCTCGCGGCGCGCTGACGCTCGGTCTCTCAGCCGAAGACGTCGTCGAACGCGCCGATGGCCGCGTCGGCGTCTGCCGCGTGGCCCTTCTCGGTGAGCGCCTCCGCGACCGCGCGCACCGTCTGATGCAGGGCGTCGCGCTGCCCGAGCACCGCGCCCATGTGGCCGACGCGGAAGTACTTCGCCTTGATCGCCGGGTGCAGCCCGCCCGCGACGACGACGCCGCGCGCCTTGATCGCGCCCACCAGCGACGCGTCGACGCCGTCCGGGTACCACAGCGCGCTCAGCGTGTTGGCGGTGACGTCCTCCGACGCCGGCACGAGCGTGAGGCCCATCGCCGACCACGCGGCGCGGAAGGCGCGACCGGCGCGCGCGTGCAGCGCGAAGCGCGACTCCATGCCCTCGGCCAGGATCTCGTCGAGCCCCACGGGCAGGGCGCGCACCAGGGTGGTCGCGGGGGTCGAGAAGTACGACGGCCGCCGCGCCTCGTAGGCGCGCATGATCGGGATCCACTCGGCGAAGTCCATCGACATCGGGGGCGCGATCTCGAGCGCCTCACGCGCCGCGAGCGCGCGGGGGCTGGCCACCATCAGCGCGAGCCCCGCGGGCAGGCCGATCGCCTTCTGGGACGCGGTCAGGTAGACGTCCGCGCCCCAGCGCTCCATCTCGAAGCGCTCGGCCGCCGTCGCGCAGACGCCGTCGAAGACGCTCAGCGCGCCGTGGGCCTGGGCCAGCCGGGCGAGCGACTCCGCGTCCACGCGCACCCCGGTGGAGGTGTCGACGTGGGTCGCGAAGAGCGCCTTGGGCGAGACCTCGGCGAGGGCCCGCTCGACCGCCTCGAGATCCGGCGCCGCGCCCGGCTCGCTGTCGACGATCGTCACGTCGACCCCGCGGCGGCGGATCATCTCGGCCACCCGGTGCGAGAAGTACCCGCTGGCGGCGACGAGCGCCTTCTCTCCGGGCTGGAGCAGGTTGGCGACCGCCATGTCCATCGCCATCGTGCCGCTGCCCGCGACGATGAACGGCTGGCTGTCGGCGGACGCGCACCAGACGGCGCGCATCTTCTCGAGGGAGGCGCCGAAGGCCTCCATGAAGTCGGCCGCGAGGTGGCCGGGGGGTGGGCCGGCCGCCGCCTCGCGCACCGCGTCGGAGATCTCGATCGGCCCGGGGATCATCAAGAGCGCCATGGCGGCTCTTTAGCAGCCCTCCCCTCCAGACGAAACGCGCCCGCGGTTTTCCCCGACGGAACCCCGCCCGACCGGCCACCCAACGCCGTGCACTGCCTCCACGGGACCGCCTTGTTCTCCACGCTCGCGCTCCTCGGCTGCGGCGGCCCTGCTCCCCACGAGGAGCCGGCCCCCGCGGACGCGGGGATGGGCGACGCCCACGTCGAGACCGATTCGGGTGTGATCACGCGCGACGGCGGGCCGCGCGACGCAGGTGCCAACGACGCCGGCCGCGACGCGGGCCCCGCCCTGCCCCTCTCCGACTACTGCGCCACGATTCCGTTCGAGGATGGGCTGGGGGAGCTCGACCGCGACGCGGACGGAGCCCTGACGGCCGCGGACGTCGACCCGGGTGAGGCCATCATCCAGATCGCGTGGACGGCGGCCGATGGGACCCGCTGGCTGAGTCGACATCGCTCCGACGCGGCGCGGGCGGCGCACGATGACAACCCCGGAGGGGACAGCCGCTGGGCGATCTGGTTCCGGGTGGACTGTCCGCTCGCCGCCTCTGCCTTCGTCTGGTTCGCCGGGCCCCCCGAGGCGCTGCGCCCGGGCGACCACGCGACGCTGGCGCACGCCTACGATGTCCCGGATCGCGAGCAGCTCGGCGACACCTACGACGTGGGCGGCGTGATCGTCATCGACGCGGCCGAGCCCGGCGTCGCCACCGGCCACCTCCGCGACGCGTCCGGGGAGCTGGAGCTGCTCGACCTCCTCGACGAGCGCGCGGTCGTGGCCCGCCTCTCCATCCAGGCCCTCGCGTTCCGCGCCATCCCGGCCGACCACTGAGGGACCGTCGCCAAGAACCTCCGGTCCGGCGAGCGCGAGCGGGCTCAGAGCAGCCCCACCCTGACGCGCGCCTCCGCGACGAACGCGGCGAGCTTGGCGTCCGCGACGTTCCAGCCCACCACGCCCGCCTTGTCGCCCAGCCGCTCGAGCAAGCGCCGGAGCAGCGGGTCGTCCTGCAAGAGCCACGCGGTGTACGCGCCGACGTTCACCGCGAGCAGCGCCCAGCCGTGCCCGTCGCGGTGCATGTGGTTGAGGATCGAGTCCTCCATCGCGCGCCTCGTCTCGAGCCGGAACGCGGACGAGCGCAGGAACGCGCGCGCGGCGTCGGCGCCCCGCTCGCGACGCAGCGCCTGCCACTCCTCGAGCAGCGCGTCGACGACCAGCATCTGCAGATCTCCCCCCGGAGGAGCGCTCGCCGAGATGTGGCGCGCCAGCTCCAGCGCCGCGTGCTCGGAGCCCGACCACTTCTTCGTCAGGCTGTTCACGCGGCCGGAGTGCGCGTCGAAGTGGTGGGGGTCGCGCGCGATCGCCTCCTGGTACGCCGCCTCGAGCACCTCGTCGGGCTCGCCGAGCGCCTTGCAGACGAGGATCTGGTAGGTGGGGGGAGAGGGGTCACGGGGGTCGAGCCGTGAGGCCTCCGCGAGCTCGGCGCGGGCCACGCCCAGCCGCTCTCGGAACAGGCGCCAGCCCTCCTCGCTCACGCTGCTCGCCAGCCCGGAGCCTCGCGCTTCCCACCCCCAGGCCACGTGCGCGACGCCGTTGAGCAGCCGCGCCAGCGGATCCTGCGGCGCCGAGGCCGCCCAACCTCCGAGCGCCGCCCGGCACTTGGGGAGTTCCGCGACGATGGCCGCGAGGTAGTAGCCGCGCCGGTCCCAGTCACCGTACATCCCCGACAGCTCCTGGTGCAGCGTCTGGAGATCCTGACGGAGACACGCCGAGGCGAGCCGACCGAGCAGCGGATCGCCGCGGTGGAGCGGCAGGGGCGGCGGCGTCCGCAGCGCTCGCTTCCGCCGTCGGGCGTCCTTGCCGCCCACGACCCAGAAGGCGATGCCCAGCCCTCCGAAGACGGCGACGGTGAAGCCGATCCCGATGATCTGGTTGACGAGGGCAGAATCCATCCCGCAAGACTAAATCGACCTCGCGCCGGATGGAACAGGGAAGCCGTATCGACGCGTCAGGCCTGCTTCATGCTCGCGTCGCCGACGAAGATGTCGGCCATCTTGCGGAAGCGCGTGAAGACCGACTCCTGCACATAAGGCAAGCCGTGCTTCTCGCAGATCGCCCTCACCTGCGGGTGGAACTGCTGGTACTTCAGCATCGGCATGTCGGGGAACAGGTGGTGCTCGATCTGGTAGTTCAGCCAGAGGTGCGCGAAGTCGACCAGGTCGTTGCCGGTCGCGTAGTTGGTCGAGCCCCACACCTGACGCGCGAGCCACTCGGCCTTCCCCTTCGGGCGGCTGTCGAAGCGCCAGAGATCGGCGCCCGCGTGGTTCGGGCCCACCACGAGGAAGGTGTGCGCGTTGGTGACCACGTCGGCGAGGGCCGAGTTGATCATCGCGCTGCCGACGGCGAGCGGACCGAGCGGCGCGAAGAGCATCGGGAGCGCGCCGAGGTGATAGGCCGCGTAGGGGATCCAGCACTGCAGGACGACCTGCTTCCACACCTCGCGCTCGGTCGGGGTCTTGCCGCCCTTGCGCAGGTGCTCGCGCATCGTGCCGCGCGCGTAGTAGCTCTGGCGCCAGGTCGCGGTCAGGGCGGCCAGGAGCGCGTAGCGCGCGGGCTTCGGGAGCCGCCGCACCCACGCGACGTTCCGCTCGAACTGATCGGGGTCGTCGTCCTCGCCGGTGAAGGAGTGATGCAACACATTGTGCTCATGGCACCACGCGTCGGGCTGGATCCAGTCGGGCCAGTCCAGCCAGCGGCGCCACCCGTTCGCGAAGACGCGGCTGGTGTGGCGGGGCTTCACGCCGGGCACGCGGTCGTAGCCGCGGTGGCCGATGTGGTGCATCAGCATCCAGCGCACGCCGCGCCCGAGCGCGAGGCCGCCGACGCTGACCGGGTTGGGTCCCATCCACGCCGTGAGCAGCCCCACCGCGGTGGCGGTCCGACCCCAGCGCTCCATGCGCTCGAGGTGGTCGAGATCCTCCTGGCCGAGGCCGGCGCGGATCTCCTTCTTCAGGGCGCGGACGTCTCGAAGGAAGGCCTCGAGCGCGTCCTCTTCGCGGGAAGTGCGTATCCCAGACAGCGGGTCACTGAGCATGGAGCGCGGAAGGTAGGGGACGATCGCCGGTCGGGCGAGCAAAAGATGCCGTCGCGCCTGGTCGGGGGCCGGCCCGGTGCTACGTCGGCCGCATGCGTCACCTTTTCATCGCACTGGCTCTGATGCTGACCGCGTGTGGGGGCTCCGACTCCGAGGAGGAGACGGCGCCCACGGTCGCGCCCGCCGGCGGCGAAGACACGGGCAGCGAGGACACGGGCGAGCCGCCCATCGAAGATCCGCCGCTGCCCATGGCGCCCCAGCGACCCGAGATGACGGTCGAGGAGTGCGAGGGGCAGGGCGCCACGGTGGTCGGTGACATCGGCGACGGCGCCATCCACCGCGAGGACTACGTCTGCCCGAGCGGCGCGGCGCCGATCGGCTCCGTCGCGCTCGGCGTCGAGGGCAGCGTCTGCTGCCCCTGACGCGGTGTCCCTCACGCGTCGTCCCTGACATTCGCGGCCAGGGCCCTACGTTTCGGGTAGTTCTGTGTGCGCAGGCGCACGGGCAGGCCCCGACGCGGACGGTAGAACGGACTCGGCCCAGACCGGCCTTCGGGGGAGGACACGAAAGAGACCCATGGCACGACCCGATCGACTCTCCTTCCCCGGCCGCATCCTCTTCCTCACCGATGATCTGGACCTGCTGAAGAAGCAGCTCGGGGGCGAGGACCTGCCGTACGAGCCGGACCGCGCGCTGATGAACAACATCAGCACCGACGAGATCACGCCCGGTTGGGTCTGCTTCTACTACGACGAGACCCTTGGCGAGTTCTCGATGGTCGGCCTCCGCGGCGGGCTCTTCGAGCGCAACACGCTCAAGGACGGCGGCTTCTCGGTCATCGTCAGCGGCAAGTCCAAGGGCTGCGGCTCCTCGCGCGAGACCGCCCCGTACTCCGAGATGACGGCGGGCGTGCAGCTCGTGATCGCGGAGAGCGTCGAGAAGATCTACGGGCAGAACTGCCAGAACATCGGCCTGCTGACCTCGACCGACTTCGGCCTCATCGACCGCATCCGGGCCGGCGAGTCCATCCCCATCGAGGAGTTCACCGAGGGGCTCGACGCGATCAGCGCCGAGATCGTGCGTCAGGGTGGATTGTTCGCCTACAACCGCGCGCGCATGGCGGGCGACATCTCACCCGCGCTCCCGAAGACGCCCGCGCGGCCGATGACGATGGTGGAGAAGATCATCGCGAAGCACGCGGTGGTCGACGCGAAGGCGGGCACGCTCGGCATCGAAGCGGTGAAGCCGGGCGACGCGCTCTTCGTGCGCACCGACGTCCGGTTCAGCCACGAGTACGTCACGCCGATGGCCGACTCGCTCTTCCGACAGGGCTTCGGGCCCGAGGCCACGCTGACCGCGCCCGAGAGCGTCTTCACGTTCCGCGACCACCTCACCTTCCTCGGTGACGTGATGGACGAGAAGAAGCGCTCGATGGGCCTGCTCGAGCACGCCGAGGGGCTGGCCACGACGCAGGCCTCGTTCGCGAAGAAGCACGGCCTGAAGCTCTACGGCGAGGTGCCCGAGGGCGGCAGCGAGGCCATCTGTCACAACGCGGTCATCGAGGACCTCGCGCTCCCGGGCCAGGTCGTCAGCGGCACCGACAGCCACACCTGCATGGCCGGCGCGCTGGGCTGCTTCGCCTTCGGCGTGGGCAGCACCGACATGGCCAACGCGTGGTTCACCCAGGACGTGCGGGTGCGCGTGCCGGAGACCGTGCGCTTCGTGCTGACGGGCGAGCTCCGCCCGGGGGTCAGCGCGAAGGACGTGATGCTCTACATCCTCAGCCAGCCCTTCTTCCGCACGAGCAAGGGCATCGGCAAGGTGCTGGAGTTCGCGGGCGAGGGCGTGCAGCGGCTGCCCTTCGACGAGCAGGCGACGCTGACCAACATGGCGGTCGAGGCGGGCGGCTTCACGGGCATCATCGAGCCGAGCGACGTGGTGGTCGACTACCTCCACGAGATGCGCGGGATCGAGAAGGACGCGCTCCGCCAGATGATCGTCACGAGCGATCCGGACGCCGAGTACCTCGAGGTCTTCGAGTACGACCTGGGCGACATCCCGGTCATGATCGCCACGCCCGGCGACCCGCGGAACGGCGTCGCGCTCGCCGACCTGGCCGAGGACGTCGCCATCGACATCGCCTACGGCGGCAGCTGCACCGGCGGCAAGAAGGCCGACATGGACATGTACGCGAGCGTCTTCCGAGACGGCCTGGAGCAGGGCCTCAAGGTCAAAGAAGGCGTGCGCTGCTACATCCAGTTCGGCAGCCAGCACATCCGCCGCTACGCCGAGGAGAAGGGCTACGTGAAGCTCTTCGAGGACGCGGGGGTCGAGCTCATCAACCCGAGCTGTGGCGCGTGCATCAACGCGGGCCCGGGCAACTCCGCCAAGCGGAGCGAGGTCTCGGTCAGCGCGATCAACCGCAACTTCCCCGGCCGGAGCGGCCCGGGGCAGGTCTACCTCGCGAGCCCCTACATCATCGCCGCGAGCGCCCTCGCGGGCCGCGTCGCCGGACCGGACGAGGTCCTCGGTCGCGCGCGCGCTGGCGCCGCCTGATCCTCAGAGCCGCTGATCGAAGGACAGGAGCCGGCGCTCCACCGAGAAGCCGTGGCGCTCGAACGCCGCGAGGCCCGGCGCGTCGCCCTCCGGATGCAGCGCGCGGGCGGTGGCGAACGGCAGCAGCGCGTCCTCGGCGCGCCCGCGTGACGCCCCGCGTGAGGATGGGTGGACCCGCAGCAGGGTCAGATCCTCGAAGCCGTAGGCCGGGCCCACGCGGATCACCGCCTGGCGGTCCGCGTCGAGCCGGTGTCGCTCCCCGCGGATCCAGGCGCGCGCCAGGCCGAGGCGGCCCGATGGATGCACCGAGAAGCGGCGCAGGTCGTCGTCCAGCCACTGCGCCCCGAGCGAGGGCGGCGCGGCGGCGTGGACCAGGCGAGCGATCGCGCCCGCGTCGGTGGGGAGGGCGCCGCGGCCGGCCGGCGCGCGTGACCGGG
>JAOYNT010139877.1:0-11277 GCA_037575995.1 Lingulaulax polyedra | reverse complement strand
CGAATGCTCGCCCCCCGTGCCCCCCCCCCTGCGCGACCCGTAGGCCCTGACTTGCGCCCTGCGCGAGTCGCCCTGGTGTGTCGGGGGGGTGACGCCCCGCGACCGCCTCGTCCTGGGGCCATTCCTCAAGCGTTCCCGCGTGGCGCGTGGGACCCCCTTTCCCCGGCCGGGTCGTCTGACCCTGGCCGTTCCTCGCGTAGTAGGGGCGCGCGTGGTCACGCATGGTCGTGTTTGGGTGCACGTGTCCATGTCACGCGCACGCCTGCGCACAGCCGCGTGCCGCGCGCGCATGTTTGGGATGCCCAGGCTTCCCGAAGGGGCGAGCAGGAGGGCGTGGAACTTGGCTCGAGCTTCGCTTGCGCACCCCTTCGGGCCTGGGGGCGTGGCTGCTGCAAGGGCTCGTCCTGCGCAGCGAGCTTTTCTTTGGCCATCATGCCACCGAGGAAGGCAGAAGCCGCGTTGCTGCAGGATCTCCGTGCTCATAGGGAATGTGTGGAGGCCAATGTGGAGGTGCTCCAGTCACGCACGAGGGACGGCTTACAGGGCAAGCTTCGTCAACTCCAGGGGCCGGAAGAGCAGGCTCTGTATATGTGGCTGGCCAAGCATGGGGACAAATGCGCGGAGTACCCGGCCGCTATGCAGATGTTAGAGGCCATGAGTGCTCTGGTCGACAGCGCAGCGAAGGCTGTTGCCTCGACAGAATCGCAGGCGACGGGCAAGGCTGGCCCACAGTCGCCGCCGGTAGGTGAGGCGGACGCCACGCCAGCTAAGAAGAGGCGTCTCACTGACGAGGCTGAGGGCGCGGCCGTCACGCCGGGGTTGGCTTCTTCAAGACGAGTCATCGTGTCTCCCGGCACTGCTGAGGCTCTGGCGAGGTCGAGTCGCAAACCGCCTGCCGCGACAGTTGGGGTGGAGGACTTGGCGCCGCGGTCGCTCTTCGCTGAGTCTGACAGGCGTCGGGCGCTCGCCGTCGAAGACGAGCAGCGTCTGTTGGCTGCAGCGCGGCCCGTTGTGCGCAAGGTGTACACGCGCGTCCGCGACGAGAGCCGGCGCTTTGGCGACCCGGTGTATCTGCCCCGGCCATTGCAAAGGCGGGCGGAGTACAACCAGTGGCAGTACATGTTGCGTTTGCACCAGAACGGCGCTCTCAGCGCAGAGGACTACGCTTTGCTCGCCCAACAGCCGCACGTCGTGGGCGCAGAGGTGTTTGGCGAGGTGGTGGCTTGTGGCGGCGGCTGGCGCTGGACGTTCGCGGCTGCAGGCGTGGGAATGGAGAGCTCGGCTGTGTTTCCGGAGCAGGCCGCTGCAGTGGAAGCGCTTCGTGCCCTCCAGACGAGGCTGTATCCCGAGTGGCATTGCCGGGCAGAGCTCGCGGTGCACCTCCGCGCGCTACGCCGCGAGGACAAGCAGGCGGGGGAGCTGCGAGCTCTGGCGCCGTGGCCTCACTTGCGTTTCGCCCGCGGCGCGGTGGCAAGTCTCCTGGCAGCGGCCCAGGCGTCGGGGGCGGACCGCGGCCACGCGGCGGGCTTCCCGAACCTGGGCAACACCTGCTACATCAACGCTGTGCTGCAGTGCATGTACCACACCATGCCCTTCCGGGAGGACGTGGAGACGCTGGCGCGCGGCTCCAGCGCGATGGGCGATCGGCTGCAGGACCTCTTCCGTGCGCGCAGCAAGGAGGGGGCCGCGCGCAACGACGTGCTCTTGCCTCTCGTTGCTTTTGTGAGCCAAGTTCTGGAGCAGCCGCCGGGGTTCGCGCCAGGTGCGCAGCAAGACGCCGCCGAGTGCCTCATGCGCATCCTGGAGCACGTGGACCGCGGCGGTACGCAGCGCCGCGTGTGCGGCGGCGGCTGCGCGACCAGTGTCGAGGGCGTGGTTCTCTGCTCCGTGGCCGCGGACTCGCAGGTGAGTCGCGAGGCAGCGCCGGTATCCATGGCCGGCATTCTGCAGACGTCGCTAACGGAAGATCAGGCGTTGCAGGAGGCGCCGCTCGCCGTGATTGCACGCGTGGAGAACGTGTACCAGCAGCACGAGGAGTTCTTCCCAGTTGATGCGCGAGCAGACTGGGGCGTCGCCGAGTTCGACGTGACGTTGTTGGCGGGCGGCGATGGCCCAACAAAGGCTTGTCCTGCGTTCGGAAGCCGTCGCTACGAGGTCACCGCCTTCGCTGCTCACATTGCCGCGTCAGACGTCCCGGCGTTGCAGCGGATGCGGGGCGGCCACTATGTCGCATACGTGAACAAAGGCGGCCAGTGGTTTCGCTTGGACGACGCTGTTGCTGTCGCGCTGGACGGCCCGCCGAGCGCCTACCCATACCTCGTCTTCTTGCGGCGCGTCGACCGGGGGCGCCTCTTTGGGAAGCGGCGAGACCCACGTGCGCCAGACGCGGCGCTCTTCGAAGTTTCACGGGCAAGGCCAGGCTCAGTGGGTGATGCAGCGGACATAGCTGGCGGTGCTTTGTTGGCTGCTTCGAGGCCCGGCCGCGGTGGTGAAAGCAGGAGTGGCTGGAACCAGAGTGGTCAGGACGAGAGTGTCCGGGACCGGAGTGGTCAGGACCAGGGTGGTCGGGACCAGAGTGGTCGGGGCCAGAGTGGTCGGGAGCAGAGTGGGCGGGATCAGGATGGGCGGGATCGTAGTTGCGAGGATCAGAGAGGCCGCCTCTGGGCTCGCACTTCCGAGGTCTGGGGCGACGCGTTGTCCGCAGGCAACAGAGACCACGGCCGTTCGGACGCGGGCAACAGCGAAGACAATCCGGTGGCGCGGTACCGGGAGACTTGGAGTCTTCGTCGCTCGCTGCCGCAGGTAGAGTGCCGCGTCTGGGCGAGCAGGGCCGAGCCTTCAGCGCCGCAGCCTTGCCGTCTGTGCCCAGGCCGCGAGTTTGCCTTCCGGGAAGAGTGGAAGAAGCACGTCGACGAGGAGCACGGCGGTGTGCAGCGGTACCGCAACGCTCTGTTCTCGCTCCTGTCCGTGAAGCCATACGTCGTCAAGGGTCAGGAGTGGCGGGCGATTGTGGCCAACTACGCTGAGTTCTATGCTCGCTCGGCGTTGGACTGGGAGCGGCCGACGGACCGCATGCGGGAGCTCGCGCAGAGCGCCGAGGGGCTGAGCCCGGAGGATCGGTGGGCCCCTCGCGCGCGGCGCGCCTGTGTCTTCTGCGCACGGCTGCACTGGAGCGAAGACCTCCGCGTGGTCTTCCTGGCAGGTCCGAATTGCTTCATGCGAGCCCCCGGGAAGGTTGCCAAGCTTTTCGCTTGGGAGGCGTACCACGAGCATTGGCCTGACATCCCGGCCCAGGAGTTGCGGGCGTCGGCAGTGAAGTTGCGGGTCGGGGAGAGCCGTGACGCCCAGCTCGTGCCCATGCGCAAGCGGCGCGTCAGCGAAGCCCAGGCGACAGGCGAGGAGCCGGCCCACGCGTGCGACGAGTGCCACGGCGCTTTCAGTCCTTCACGGCCGCGCGTGTGCAAGTACGCGTTGGCGAACCACATGTGGCTCGGTCGCCAAGACCCGCTTTTCCAGGGCGCAAACTTGTCGCACCAGATGCTCCTTGCTCTGGCGCGCGTGGTCACGACCAAGGTGGTGCTCCGGCCAGAGGGGAGGGACGCCGGTCGCAGCGGCGACGGGCCCACGTGGGATTTCCTCTTCCACCAGTCGGGGATGGTGGGCTCCGCGATCTTGTTTGGGAACGCCTCCTGCACCGAGGCCCTGCAGCATTTCCCTCCAGCATCCATCAAGGACGCTTTCGCCGTGACGTTCGTCACTGCGAAAGAGCGAGCCCCAAGCGTGGCGGGCGACAGCAAAGGCTTGTCCTGCGCTGGCGCGACCTCTGCGCGTGACGCCCCTGCCGGGCCTACGCTGCGGCAGCGGGACGAACCGGCTTGGGAGCACGAGGGCATGGATGCGCGTGCGGCAGCGCAGCAGCAGGGGGCTCGACGCGCGGTCCGCGGCATCGCGCGGCTCAAGGTCCACCGCGAGCAGTTCGACCGGCAGGCCCGGGCATTGCAGGCGACGAGCGTCGTGTACAAGGAGGCGGAGTACAAAGAGCACGTGGTGGCGGCGCGGTGTCCAGATCCACGCACGCCGCAAGTGCCGCCCTTGGTGGTGGACAGCGTGGTGGCGGTGCCCTTGGAGACCGCACCTGGCGACATCGTCGCCGCGGGACCCGCTGACGCCACTGCCAGCGGGGCTTTGGGCCGGGAGGACAGAGACGTGCAGGCCTGTCACGAGTCCAAGTACGTGAGCGTTTTTAGCCCCGAGGAGATAGCCGGGGCCAGTGCCTCCAAAGGCGCTCTCGAAATCTCGGCTTTGATGCAGCAGCTCGAGGACCTCGGCGCCACTGCGCAGCGGTCCGTGGCCAAGGAGACGGAGCACGCGATCGAGTCTGGAGCGGTGCTGCTGGACGAGGCCGGTCGGGCGCGCGTGCTGGAATTGTGCCAGCAGGTGCGGAACGGCGCGGCGAAGCTGGCGCAGCCTCAGCGGCAGCAGCGGTTGCAAGAGGACTTGGCGCGCGCCGCTTTGGGCCACGCTCCTTGGCAGGAGCCAGACACGGCAGATTCGACCATGGCGAACCTCGAGGTGCCCCGCGGCACTGCGCCCTTGTCGCTCTTCGATTGGCGGGTCTGGGCACAGGCGCGGCCGACTTTGTGGCGGTACGGCGACGCAGGCCACCTGGACCCGAGGCGCAGCGGCCCGGCGCAGTTGCTGGCGCACGAGTGGATCGCGTGCTTATGCTTACGGGAGGAGATGGAGTACACCTTGGACTCGGAGCCGGAAGTGTATCGCGTGCGCGCGGAGGAGGGAGGGCCCGAGGTGAACAGGTTCGCGTCGGATTGGGTCTCCTTGCACATGTTCGCAACCCTCGAGTATTTGATTGAGCGCCACTTGTCGGCTTTCGCCTTCTTGAAGAACGGCGGCATGAAGTGGGCGGACAAGGTGCGGAACCTCACGCCCGAAGCGCTGGCCGCGGCCGCGCGGGCGCAGGCGGGCTGCGCCGGCGTGCAGAGCTTGGCGGCGAACGCGAACGTGCCACAGGTGGTCCGAGACGCGTTGAACGTGATGCAGATGGCGTCCGCTGACGTCGTGGGCACCGACGGCCACAGGCGCTTGTGTCGGCACGAGGGCGTGGCGTACATGGCGACTTTCGGCTGCCCGCTCGTTTTCACTACACCGAACCTGGCAGACACGAAGCAGATGCTCGTCATGGTGGTGGAGGGGCAGGAGGTGCGCCTGGACGGGAGCGGCTTGGGCGGCGAGGACCAGGCGGTGTTGCCGAAGTACCGGGACATGATGCAGCGCGTCGCCCAGGATCCCGTGGGCCAGACGTTGTGCTTCGAGCTCGTAATGCGTTTGTTCTTCATCCACGTTCTCGGCGTCCGGAACGAGTGCGTCGGGTCTCGACGACGCGCCAAGCCTCGTGCCAAGCGTCAGCCGTGGGATTGGAGCACGGACGGCGTGGCGGCCTCCTCCTGCGCCCCTGGCATCTTCGGTCCGGTTCTAGCCTTCCGCGGGGAGATCGAGGCGCAAGGCAGGGGCTCTCTGCATCCGCACATCCTCGTCTGGCTCATCGCATGGTCGTTGAGGGCTGTCGTGAAACTCCTCCGCCGGGGCCCCGCCTTGTTCCGTGCCCGCCTCGCGAAGTGGATGAAGGCGTGCGTCATGGCTGTGGAGAGCACGTGCCAGAGTTCAGTGGAGGCGTTGCCCCGCCGTTTCGGCCGCGAGCAGGACTTCGCGACGCCTTTGCCGTTCACGGCAGTCGAGCGTGACTTCACGCGTTTCGACGGGGGGCAACGAGCTGGACGTCTTGCGCGAGGAAGTCGAGGCAGGGGCGGAGCTCACGGAGGAGCAGGCGGCGTTCCTCCAGACGGAGGAGGCGGTGGTTTGGCGTCGGCCGTCGTTCCCGCTGCGTGACGAGAGCGGCCGACTCCTTCCCTCGGGCACGAGACCGGCCCAGCGAGCATCGACCTACAGCAAACCCGTCGACGTGTTTGCGGTGGCGCGTTGCCCCGCTTACCGACGACGCGGGTTGGTGCGTTACGAGGACGCGAGGGCTTCGACGACGGCTTGTCCCGAGTCCGAGGAAGCCGGCTCTGCCGGTCGTCCATCTGAGGCTGACCGGGATACGGGGGCTGGGCCTTCCACGGAGGAGCACACCTCGTCACGGCCCTTGACGTCGGAGGCGTCGGGGACATTGGAGGGAAGCGCCGAAGTGTGGGAGCGTTTGTTCTCGGAGGACGTGCGGGAGCTGGCGAAGGAGACCATGGTGCACGTCTGCGGCGACAGTTGCTACAAGTACGCCGCTGCGACCAGCAAGATTTGCAGGCACGGTTTCTACTACGTTGTCGCTTTGGCGGATTGGCGCCGGCGCCGACGCGGCAAACCTCTGCGCAACGTTCTCGCCATTGTCCGGGAGACGAAGTTCGGGATGCAGGGGCGCCTCTTGGGCTTCCAGCAGCACCCGTCCGAATGTTGCACCAATTATGGTGGGGCATGCGCTTTCCGGAGCAATCTGGACGCGCAGGACTTGAGGCGGGTCAGCAGCGCGGAGGCGTGGCTGGACGACGACGAGGTGCTCCCGCACTTGGGCGACCGGCCGCAATGGGGATACATGAACACTTACGAGCTCAACGACGGCGACGATTACGTCGCGCGACCACGTCTGCCCCAGGGAGCGTTGGCCTGGGAGGACGACGTGTCGGTGGAGGAGCGGCGCGACGTTGCGCTGGCTTGCCTCGAGGACCAGGCATGCCTCGACGTAGAGCCTGAGGAGGCCGAGCGCTTTGACGCTTTGGAGTTGGAGGCGCAGGCCGCTTTCAGCGACGGGCTCAACACGGGATTCTACATCAATAGCTACACGACCAAGCAGTGCCCCACGATGGAGGGCGTCCTCGAGGAGATGAGGCGCGGCCTCGAGCGGCTCCAGGCTCAGCGAGAGGAGGAGCAGCGTCAGATGAAGCTCGAGCTCGAGCGAAGGGGGCAGGATCCAGACCGCGCGTTGTCTGTGGCCGAGCGTCGCGCTCTGGGAGGCCGATCGAAATTCGGGCAGGCGTTGGACGTGGTCAAGAGACTGTCGGCGTCGTACAGGCGTTGTTATTGGAAGAGCGGCGCGGAGATGCTCTTCCCCATCTTCTTTGGGCGCCTCACTTTCGCCCCCCATCGATGCCGGACCATCTACATCAAGAAGGGCGTCTACCTCGCAGCGGAGGCTTGGCGTCGACAGTACGGGGAGGCAGTGCACCACGAGGCCAAAAGGGACAAAGGTGGCCAGGCCTTGCACTACGTTCGGCCGGGCGTGGACCCCTACGTCCTCGGAGTTTGGCGCCAGGAGGCCGAGCCGGACGGGCGCGCGGTGTACGTCAGCCCGGACGGTCTTCGTTTCCCCGACATCGTCCAGGCGTACGAGTACGACGTGGCGCGCAAGGAGGCGGCCGCAGGCGACGGGGGCCACGCACGCCAGGTCGTGTCCTTCCTGGAGAAGTTCCTTCAGGAGTCGGGCGCCGAGCAGCGAGAGACGTCGCAGGCCGGCTTCCGCGTCGTCGTGACGACGAGCACATTGGAGGATTGGTTTGTTCGTGGAGATCATCCGGTGCTGGCGTGCATGAGCTTGCAGGTGTACGGAATGCGGGTGTATCGCGTGGAGAAGTCCACGGGCTTTGCCAAGGACCCGAAGCAGGCGCGCCATGTCGACATAGACTATGCGCCGTCCTACGCCTTGCGCGCGACGCACTGCCAGCGGCTGGCCACGGAGTTCCGCGTCCCCCTATTCGAAGGCTTCACCATGCCCACGGCCAACAAGGACAACGAGACTGCGTCGCTCTACAAGCAGCTCTTGCTGCGGCCGTTGGCCGTGACTTCGACGGAGGAGCCTGAGGACGTGCGCTTGCTCAACGCGTTCGCTGCTATGAGTCATGTGCCGGAGACCGAGGTGCCGGACAAGAGCGTACGAGGCCAAACCGCTTTCACTCGAGCGTGGCTGACATACGCGGCAGAGGCGGAGGAGGCAGCCGTGGCAGCGCAGGCTCGCTTCCTCCAGCGCTACGAGTGGCCGTCCCTGTGGGAGACGCAGGAGGTCCAGGAGGAGCTCCACAGGCTCTCTGCGGCCCAGGAGGCCGCGCGCGAGCAGATCGAGGGGGGCGAGGTCCAAGGAGTTGATGTGGAGCTCGAGACGGCAGACGAACGAGTGGCGAGCATGCCGCTGGACCCGCCGCGCTGCCTCGACAAAGACAAGCCGCGTGCCACTGTGAGGCAGTACGTCGCCTTGATTGCTATGGAGGTGGCTCCGAATCTCGAGGGCATTGCGTTGGCCCGCGAGGAGAAGAAGCCAAGGCAATACCAGAGCGACGCGGCCGTGCAGCAAGCGTACCTCGCTGCCACAACGGGCGGTGGGGAGGATGGGGAGGACGAGCCGCCCGAGGCGGTGGACAACGTCGGCAAGGCTCCGCAAGACGTGGGCGTCGAGCATTTCCAGCCAGTCCCTTGGGGCGTTGCGGGAGAGGAGGACATGAATCGGGTTCTCGACTTTCAGCATCGATTGCGGTTGACGCCTTTCGCGAAGGACCTCCTCGCTCTCCCGTGCATGCACCTGAAAAACGTCCCCGCCTCCGCAACGGCTTGTCCAGCGCGCGAGGCGACGGGGCTGGCCGCCGAATACTTGGCCTTGCGGCAAGCGCCTCAGCACGAGCAGTTCCGCCTTGCGGCCTTGCAGGGCGAGCGCTTGCGCGTCAGCCGCGACGAGGCCAACCCTGACGTCGACGCGTCCGACGACGACGTGGCGTGCGGGGAAGCCAAGCCCCCACAGCCGGCGGCTTTCGCGGAAGGCGTCTATGCTACGCCCAGCGCTTACATTGTCGCGTTGGTCGCGGATCTGCCGGAGCGGGAGAAATTGACCAGGGACCAGACGTTGTTTGTGGCTGCCTTCGCCAAGGCGTGCGACGAGGCGTGGCAGGCCGAGGTCCAAAACCGTATGCCGAGTGAACGGAAGGTTTTCCATCTCCTGCTATTGGGCCAGGGCGGCTCCGGCAAGACGCACGTGGTGCAGAGAATCATCTTCAAGGCCGTGGCCTACATCTGGCCGGCGGAGAGCGAGGACAGGCCGACCATGATGGTGGTGGCGGGGTCGAATGCGCAGGCGAAGAACATCTCTACCCCGGAGGTGAAAGCGCGCACGGCGCACAACGCTTGCGCAATGCGTGTGCAGCAGCTCGTGAACCACAAGATGCGCCCGGGGAAGAAGCAAAAGGTGCTTACTAAGTTGTGGGAGAGGGTGCGGGTGCTCATCGTCGAGGAGGTGAGCATGATGGCGGCTGCTGTGTACAACATGATGGACATCCGGTCGGCGCGCGGCCGCAGCAGCGCTCGTGACGTTTCCCAGGCCACGTACCATAGGGAGCACCACCACTTCGGGCGCGTGCCGATTGTGGTGCACTTGGGCGACTTTTTGCAGGTGGCGCCCACAGCCAACATCGGGCTGATCGCAGACGTCAACGAAAGGCGCGAGGACGGCTCTTACAAGTACAAGGAAGCGCCAACCCTTGAGGTACAGCACGCCATCCGGCTCTTCGCGTCCATTCCTTTCGTCTTCGAACTCAAAGGGACCAAGCGCTTCGAGCACGGGGATGCGCTCATCGAGCTCTTGTCCTGCATGCGAGCAGGCCGTCGCTTCCCTCATGACGTGTGGGCGGCCTTCGCGGGCACTTTCGCCTTGGACAACAGTGACGCTGGCCGTGCGGATCCTCGGCATCTCGACTCGCATTTCAAGAATGGTTTTGGCATGGCCATGTATTGGGAGACGCTTGCTCGGTGGATTTCACTGCGTGCAAGGCGCGATGCGCGCGAGCTCGCGGTGCCGCTTGTCTTCTTGCAGGCTGTGGACGAATGCGACACGATCGACGGCGAGGCGGCTCGGCGACTCTTGAACGTCCCGAACATACACAACACGGGCCACGTTCATGGCGTGTTACCGGTTCACGTGGGCATGGAGGTGCGCTGCACGGCAAAACTCAACAGCAAGCTTGGCTTGGTGCAGGAGCAGCGTGCGATCGTGGTGTCTTTCCTCTTTCACGAGGATGACCAGGCGCGCTACGACGCGCGCGCGCTTGGCCAACTCTTTAGGCCTCGCTTCCGTCCGGCGGGCATCTGGCTCGAGGTGCAGAACTTTCAGGACTCGCCCATCTGGGAGGAGGCCCTCCCTCTTGTGAATGACGAGCCACAGCGGGCGCGCAGCCTCCTGCTGTACCGCGCCGTGCAGGAGGAGTTCTCTTGGCGGAGCTCCGGGACGCACACCGTCCGGCGTACGGGCTTTCCTTTGACGCGCGCGTGCTACATCATTTCGACAGCCGCGCAGGGTCAGACCCTTCGCAGAGGCACCACCATCGATTGCGGCAGAGTGGAGGCGCGCGGCCATCAGGGTGTTTCGGAGGAGCAGTGGTGGCTCCACCTCTACGTCATGTTCTCCCGCGTCACTTGCATGCGGAACATGCTCTTGTTGCGGCCGCCTCCGCGGGAGCTCTTGGAGCGCGGGCCGCCCTCGTCTGTGCGCAAGGCTTTGGAGCAGTTCGAGGAGAAGACGGCGACCAGCATGCGGGCGGCAGCGGCTTTGGCGGCCGAGCTAGGTCTAGGCTTGCCACCTTAGAGAGGCCGCCGGGTGGAAAGACGCGTGGTGGTCTTCTTGTGCAGACCGCAGCACAGGCGTGCGCGTAGCGTCTGCAAAGGCAAGGCTCGTGGGAGTTTGAAGCGCCCTCGTGGTATGGCCAAGTTTGTCACAAAGGGTTGTCCTCTGTAACGACCTCGGCCGTCCCATGGGTTGGTTCCATGCGGCATCGTCCCCGATGGCTTGTCCAGAGAGTGAGACGCCGTGGGGGTCGCGACAAAGGTTTGTCCTGCGTTGCGATGTTTGCTGCCTGCAGATTCAGACCAGGTGGCATGTTCCGGCACAACGGCTTGTCCTGCGTTGCGCCTTTCGTAGAGGCAAACAGAACCCAGTGGCGCCAGCTGAATGGTAGGAAAGTGCTTCTCCTGCGCATGGGCTGACACATCGTTGCCGATTGTGCTTCCTTCAAGACTCTTGAAGCTGGTGCTCACATTGTCTTGTCCGTTGCGCACCCTTGGGCTGTGCTACGTGTATCTAATCGACCGTTGCGTGCAGGCATGGCTGCACGCATTCGCATGGGCCTACACCCAGGCGTGCCCCGCAGTTACGCATGCGTACAAATCCACGGCAAGGGTTTCTCCCGCGCTTGCTCATGCACGCGTACGCCGGCACCCGGTTTGAATCGCAGCAAGATG
>JAOYNT010139766.1:0-11284 GCA_037575995.1 Lingulaulax polyedra | reverse complement strand
CAAGCAGCGACCCTTGGACGGGCCGGTCTCTGCGCCGGCCCCGCCTCGGCCCCGGCCGGTCCCCCCAGCTCCACCCGGAGCTCGAGACGGGCCGGGGGTTGTAGGGCCGCCACCCCTGGGCCCTCACCTCCTTCACCTCTTCTCGGGGCCGACGAGCCGTCCCGACGGGATCCGAGCCATCTGCGAACAGGTGGGCTGGCGGTGCGCCGACTACGACATCGTGAACGCCTCCGAGGGCGACGACGGCCAGCACGATTTGTCGCGCGATGACCGGTGGTGTGAGCTTCGCCGTGCCGTCGCCGTTGGAGAGTTCGACGGGCTCATCATGGGCACCCCCTGCACCACCTTCTCCGTTGCCCGCAACGGCCCTGTCAGGATCGCGGGATGCGGATTAAGTGGGGTGGTTGCAGATTCTGCCACCACCCCACTTTGGCTGGGGCAGCTTCGGGACTGTCCCTTTCTTGCGTTTTTCTGCATTCCCCCAAGCCTGGCCGGGCCTTGCCAGTTTGTTTTGGTTGTTTAGAGGTGTGTGCCAATCCAGTGTGTCTGCGCATCGCCTTGGCAGTGTTAGATAGATTGTCTGTTTGGTGTTAAACACTTTGGGCAGCCTTTCCAAATAGTTATTCGATTCTATACACTATCATCCACGCCCCGTCGGGTGGTCGGCGGATTCTTCACTCTGTCCGGTTGTGCTTTCGCCATGCTTCCGATTTCTCGGCGGCACCGCGCTGCCACCGGCATGGCAGTATCGCAAGCGAGTCAGGCGAGAGAACTGCGCATGTTTGCAACAGGCATCAACACACCGTGCTTGCGATTGATGGGCGAGCGTACACGGAGTTGCGCACGAGGGAAGCGAATGATGTGAGCGTAGCGTGCGAGGCGAATCGTGAGGAGAGGTGAGGGGTACGATGTGAAGCAAATGGCCTCGGGTAGGAGGTGGAAAGGAATAGTCAGAAGAGGAACCGAAGTATGGGAATTCATTACATTGTAGGAGGAAAGAGGTAGCAATGTGTTGTCGGAGGCAGGGGCAACGTTTGGAATTGCATACGCACGCGGAGAGTCCGGAGCTTTTGCGGCTCAGATGCCACAATCAACGCCCGAGTCCCCTCCAGCCTGATGAATCCAGCCCGTACCCCGAGAGCCCGAACATGTCCGATTCGGAGGCAGGCGGCATCTTGTCGGACGGTGCCCAGAACGTTGCTTCCGACGACTCCGCCATCTTGCCCGACCCTGCGCCGGCGGTGCTGGAGCGACCGCCGAGGCGTTGCAAACCCTTCCGGGCGTTGGGTCCATTGGTGATGTACGCTGTCGTCGCCTCCACGGGCTCCGAAGCGCTTTGGAGAGACACGTTTCTACGACCTTCTGGCCACGCTTTCTTGAGAGACGCCTTGGCCAATGCCGGTTCAGACGGCACTTCTGTGGATCTGAATCCAGTGGCTGACGGGGCTTCTCGACTGCTCGGTGTCGTTTGCGCTCATGCATACCAATTCCTCACACGGGCGGAGGGTGACAATGCTGCAGACGTACAGTTCGACTTTTTCCGGAGGGCCTTATTGTCAGGCCAACAGCATTCTGCGGTTCTTGGTTACGTCTCGTACCCAGTGCTGGCTGCTGCCCACATGTCAGAGCCAATGGAACTTTCTATGGGAGAGAGTGGGGCACAGACAACGCAGAAACTGCAGAACGCAAACCTACACATTGGGTCTGCCACTCTCGACATGGGTGCTCTGCGAAGAACTTGGGCCCAACGCCTGACCATGCCACTCCACGCACCGATTCACGTTGTGAGATTGTGGTCGCCGTTGGCTTGGGCGATCGTTCTGGGTGCTTGGTCGACCTTGTCAATGCTGTGTGTGAACAAACGGACTCATCGCAAGAAACTTCTCGCTCCCGGCTGCCCCACTGTCACGGGGCTCAAGAAGTTTGTGCGGACACAACTGCAGGACGCACCGTTGGACATCGTCGGTGCGACAGACGTGTTGGGAGAGCCGGGACATTCCACGGAGACATCCCACGATCCCCTCAGTGTCATCCGTTTCATCCGCAGCACAGCCCACTATCGCACATTGCACCACGTGCGGACAGCTAAGTGGGACTCTGTGCAAGCGTTGTTCCCGGAGGAGGCTGACAGCTTGTGGGACCGGGCCGCCAAGATCCCTTGTCGGACGGTGTTGTTGCAGGCGCGGGTGCGCTTTCATGCTGTGTGCATGTTGCTGCGGCGCCAAGAGTGGCAGCACCAGATGGAGCTCATTGCCGCGAAGACCGCGAACGCGACCGTGCGCAGCCTCGGCTTCGACGCATCGCCGCAGGTCGGCCTGGAGCTCTTCGGGTGCGTGGTGACAGCGACGTCTGGTCCGGACTTCCAGCAGTTCAAGGAGCATGTCCTTCCCCTCTCCACGCTCGGATTCGGCCACACCTCGTCCGCAGACAAGTTGCTGGCCTTGTGCTGGATGATCTACTTGGAGGCCGGCTCGTCCAGGGAGGACATGGAGGCGTGGTGCGCCTCAGTCCATGTGATCATCAGCGACATGGGCACAGAGATGCGCATCATGGACGCACCGAACGTCCTTCCCGCCTTCTTCAAGTGGTTGGACAGGCCGGACGGTCTTCTGGACGAGACGTTGGTGGAGAGGGGCCGGTGGCTCTTCCCCAATGCGATGTACTACCCGGGTTGGAACCACTTGTGGGACGGGATCATCCGAGACAGCGCTCACCGAGTCTCTTGGTTCCCCGACTGGTTGGCTTCGCTGAAGCAGTGCATCAAGTGGTTCCGCAACAGCTCCATCCGAGTCACCATCCGCACCTATCGTACCTGGTCTCCGGAGGAGTCGCAGGCTTTGGAACAAACCGGGGAGTCGTTCGCCAAGTGGAGATGGCACACACTGCACCGGGCGATGTCGAGGATGCTTCGCCTCTCCTTCCTGCAGCCGTACTGGGGCGAGTTGAAGCTCTTGTTCGCCTCTGTCAGGGACCAGTCCACTCTGTCTGCGGTTGACAATGCCATGAACGACGAGGTGTTCTGGCGGAGGCTCCGGTGCTTGCGCAGCTGCGTGGCGATGGCGGAGCGGGCCAGATAGTGGGGTGGCGGCTGCGACTGCCACGCAGAGGACCTCCTCGCAGGGAAGTCAGTGTCGTGCCCACTGAAGGGTCGCAGGCTTCGGCAAGCAGGGGCGAAGGTGGCCGAAGTCCGAAGCGAGATCAACAGAAAAGCACGGTCTTTCACTGTGGCAGCCGCGGAAGGGGATGCCTCCTTGTGCTCCGACTTGGTCACGTTGTTGGAGTTCATGTCGGCATTGGCGGCGGCGAAGTTCCAGTTCCTCTCGGAGTTGCCCTATTTGCTCTTGAATGCCGACAAGCAGGAGGTGGCGAAGGAGTGTGTGAAGCAGTACGTGGCCTCGGGCCCAGACAATCAGCACAGGGTCACTGGTCGCTTCCTCCACCCGGAGTCGTCCTTGCGGGAAGCCGTGGATGCCTGTGCTGAAACGGGCAACTGCAGCGCAGAGTTGATGGCTGAGGTCAAGGCCTTGGGGCATGGGCGTGTCGCCGAGGACAACGTGGAGGGCATCCACCGAAAGATCTCGCAGGAGCGGCAGAGGGCGCCAAACAGCAGCGTGGCTTGGATCTCCAGCACGCAGACCTTGCCGTCGAACCTTGCACTCGTCGACGATGTGCTGCAGCAGGACAACGGGCCGCAGCGCCTCCGGGTGGAGTGGGCCCGCTACAAACGCCTCTTGCAGCCGCCGAGGCAGCGGCCCGGCCGCAGGTTGTTGCCGGCGCGCGTGAAGAACAAGGCCTTCCGCTTGAAGGTCTACCGCTTGATGAATCACAGCATGACGGACACCACCGGCCTCTTCCCGGCAGCAGCCAACACGCAGACGAAGCGCAGCGATTGCGAGCCGCACCGCGCAGAGTACTTGGCATGCTGCTTGGCAGGGCGGCAAGAGGTCATCTTCACTTGCAAGGACTCGGGCGGCGGGGACAACGAAGCGGAGGCGGGCCACTCGATCTACAAGGTCTTGGAGCACGTGTCCACCTCCCGCAAGTTCGTGAGGACCCTGCGGCCCGGGGCAAAGCCGCGCGGCCGGGGCGATTGTTTGGTGAAGGTGCTCGCTCAGAAGTACGAGTTCTGGCGGGAGGAAAACAACGGCGAGTTGCACGTGTACGCCTTCGAGGACCCCGGGGTGTACGACATGACGAAGTGGGCGCCCTTCGCCACGATGCGCAACGCCCTCCACATCTGGGACTTCAAGATCAGTGACGTCGAGGGTTGCCTCCACCTGCACAACAAGCGCAGCGCACAGCCGGTTGTTGCTGTCGTCGACCCCTCGTGCCCCCACGTGATGGTGTTCGAGGAGGTGCGGGCCCGGGGCTGGACGCTTGGGAAGCGGAAGTTGGCCCATTGTTTGGCGGACCGCGACGACAAGGTCTTTGCTTTCGTGAAGGGCAAGCCGATCAAGCACTACTTGCAGTGTTTGCTGGCCATCCCCCACTTGCTCGAGAAGGGCTTGCAGGTGTTGCCGATCCACGAGAAGCAGTCCTTCTACAAGGCGGTGTTGCTCGTCGGAGACCCCAAGAGCGTCCGCCCGGGCCGCCCGGAGAAGGAGTACGCGGCCGCCATCCGGCAAGCGCAGGGAGGAGGTCCCGCTCCCGCTCCACTCGCCCCGGCCCCGGTGCCGGAGGCGGCGCTGCCCGAGCAGGAGGAGCACAGCGACAACAGCAGTGCCATCGTGTCGGACGGCAACGGTGGCGACAGCGAGGGCCTCGGCAGCAGGGGGAGGCCTGCCGCAAAGGCACGAGCGGGTGCCCACCCCTCTCGATCGTCATCATCAGGGTCGTCAAGTTACTCAAGTTCTTCTTCGACGCCGTCCACCTCAGTGTCTGACGCAGTGATCGAAGATGCCGCCGAGGAGCCCAACTACCCGGACACTGTGCTGGGGCAGCCCTTGCGGATGGACGACTTCAAGTCCGACCGGACCGGCGTGGAGTACAAAAGGCTTCGCGTGGCCTGTAACTTGCACGCCGGTTGCTTGAAGTACCGCAGCATCGGCCACCGCCAGACAGCACGGCGAGGTAAGCTGGAGCCGGTGGCTTACTTGGGTGCTTGGCTCTCGGCAGCTCGCAAGTTCCGAACTGCCAAACAGCATGTGGCCTTCAAGCCGTCCAACCAAGACATCGATGACTTCTTGGCTTGAGGCTGAGTCCACCCCAGGTGGCTGTACAGCCCGGATCACCAGCCACCCAGATGTGACGAAAAATGTGTGGCGATAATGTTGGGCTGAGGTGGCATAGAGCGTTCGCCAGCCAGGCGAGGAAAATGCGATCAAGCACATAGGCCCGGATCACCAGCCACCCAGATGCCACGGACAGAGGCATACGATCATAGGGAGCAGGGTTGCGGTAAGTGTTGTCTTCATAGGGAAGCATACAATGGTATTGTTTGTAGTTCTACAGCGAGAACATGACAATTTATGTTGAATTGCACAATCAAGATGCTTGATTTGCGTGCAGACGCCACAGAACACGTAGCAAGCAGAAACAGTGCGCAGACAACGCCCGACAGGCACGACTGGGCACGGGGCAGGAGGGGGCGGCAGAAGGCGGCAGAATCCGGCAGACACCAGCAGAATGTGAGCAGAAACCGGCAACAGGTTGGCAGAGAGGGTCCAAGGGTTCACCATGGGTGTACTTTGGGTTAATGATGGGTTTACTACGGGTTTATGATGGGTTTACTTTGGGTTTATGATGGGTTTACTTTGGGTTTATGATGGGTTTACGTTGGGTTTATGATGGGTTTACTTTGGGTTTACGATGGGTTTACTTTGGGTTTACTTTGGGTTTGTGATGGGTTAACTTCGGGTTTTCCGTGTTTAGAGTGGATTTGCCGGCCTTCTGCCCGTTTTCGGCCGGGTGGGAGGGATGCGCGCGACGCGCGTTGGTCGGTGGCTTCTCGATGCCTCGCGCAGCGTATTGGCAGTCTTGTCATCTGACAGAAACCGCTTCTGACAAGAGTTTTTCAGTGCAGATCAGTGGGACTTTCACAGGAACAGCAACAACAGCAACAGCAACAACAGCAACAGCAACAACAGCAACAGCAACAACAACAACAGCAACAACAACAACAGCAACCGCAACAATAACAAGAGCAAGAGCAAGAGCAAGAGCAAGAGCAAGAGCAACAACAGCAACAGCAACAGCAACAGCAACAGCAACAGCAAGAGCAACGGCCTCGCAGCCTTGACAGGCTCTTGCGCCCTCAGCAGCACCACCCCGGCCTCGCAGCCTTGACAGCGATCATGGCGCTTGCGACCTCTTCGTAGAGAACCGAAAGGCACTGCCCAGCAAAGCCAGCCGGCTGCCGCGACGACTCCCCGATGGCGTCCGATGACAGCGATGGGGATTCCGGAGCCATTCTGTCGGACCAGAGCAGCGCCATCTTCATGGACGGCGGCGAAGACAGCAGCGATGGCGGCTCCATCATCACCTCCGGGGAGTCCATGCACGAGGCTCTGGAGGCCGTCGACACCGAGACCACCGAGTCCGATGGCACGATAAGCAGCAATGCCTCCATGTCTGCGGCCTCCGACGAGGGCCCTCCGCTGTGCACCAAGGCGGCTTTCAAGCAGGCGCAGAGGCAGAAGCCGTGGATCTCCGACGACAAGATGGCTCTGGTGGGCTTGGTCGGCGCGGAGGAGTTGGCCGAGCACCTCAGCAAGACGGACAAGATCGGGATCCGGAACGCTGTCGAAAAGGTGTTCCCCCCAGGCGACCCCTGGACGGCGAAGGCCGAGAAGCACCTGGAGGAGGCGTTCCCGTGGTTGGTGGACTTCGACATGAACAGCAAGTTCGCGCAGCTGGTGGGCCTCGCCCGTCGGATTCGGAAGACGGTCACCAACCAGGACCTCCCGGACTTCTTGGAGTTCTGCAGCGGCGCTGGTGCTATCACTCGTGGGGTCCTTGGGCGGCAGCGGGTGGCGAGCTGCTACGACATCGTCTACGACAAGCACGGGCAGGACATGTTGCATCCACTCGGGTGGCGCAACATGATCCTCATGGTGGTCTTCACCAAGGAGGGCGCAGTGGACTGGTCAGCACCAGAGTGCAAGTCGTGGGTCTTCATGAGCAGGCACACGTCCAAGCGCAAGAAGCACAATTGGGTGGGCGACACCACGAAGGACTTCGTCATGCGGGGCAACGAGATGGTCGTGAAGTTCACCATAAAGCTGATCTTGTGCACGATGGTTAACATAAAATGCGTGATCGAACAACCACTGAGTAGTTTGATGAACTACACGCCATTCTTTTACAGAGCTCTGATGATCACAGATTGCCGCGCTGTGGTGACCTACTTAGGGTCGTTTGGGGCTCCTTCGGTGAAGCCGGTGAAGCTCCTCACCAATGCCGTTTGGCCGGAGAAGCTGTGGCGGCCCAAGCCTCGCGAGATGCTTAAACTCACCAAGAAGCAGGGCAAGAAGGTGAATGGCATCGCTGCCCTGTTGTCTGTCTCGCAGGCCTACCCAGATGGGTTTGGCCGTGCTGTGGCAGAAGCATGCTACCCCACGCCATTGTGACTCACAGAAGGTGCGCTTGGGTTTGTGCGTGGGATCGAATTTGAGAAAACGAGTCAACAGACGCATGGCAGCAGACGCATGGCAGCAGACGCGCGGCAGCAGACCTCCCAGGACGCGTGGCAGCAGACCTCTCAGGACGCATGGCAGCAGACGCATGGCAGCAGACGCATGGCAGCAGACGCATGGCAGCAGACCTCCCAGGACGCATGGCAGCAGACCTCCCAGGACGCATGGCAGCAGACGCGTGGCAGCAGACCTCTTTCCGTCGAGTGCTTTTGGCCCTGGCAATGCTTTGCCCACCCCGGTACTACCTCTTGCCACCATGTCGGACGAGGAGGCCGTCATGGACGATGGTGCCGCTGACTCTGCTGCTGAAGTCATCGGCCCTCTGCCGGGCAAGCACTCGGCCGCCGCTGCCGGCGGCCCGAACAAGCGCCGCCGCAAGAAGGTGGCGCCCAAGAAGGCCAAGAAGGTGGCGCAGGTGACGATGGGCGAGGGCGGGGGCCCGGTTGTCGAGATGAAGGAGGACGTGATGGACCCATGCACTGGTTGCGGCTTCGAGACAGCTCCGGGGGAGAGGATCGAGCAGGGGAACGCCGTGAGCCCCACCTTCTTCCACCACCCCTGCCACTCAGCGTGCAAGGCCTTGGAACGGGCCGCAGCGGCAGCTGACAAGGCTGCCGGCAAGGGCGTCACCAAGCACCAGGACGCTTTGAAGGAGCTCAGGTCGCAGCACCGCACCAAGTGGCAGGAGAAGGTGGTGAGCGCAGTCATCGAGGAGTGTTGCCGCCGCGGAGCTCTCGAGAGGGAGCAGCTGGCTCGGCTGGTCGAGAGCGTGGTGCAGTTCACTTCGTGCTTCCGTCGCCGCAGTGTGGTTATGCTACCGCCAGCTGCCCTGAAGCAGTACTACAAGAGAGAGTTCGGCTACGACTCCGAGGACGCCGAGGAAGAGCTCAACAAGGCGAAGAGCGATCCCAGTGTTCGCCGAGAGGTGGAGAACGGAGTCCTCTGCTACGGGGTGGCCGACTTCACTCGCTACAATGCCGACGACGGGGCCCGCAGGGAGACACGCATCGACGAGGCCAAGGACATCGCCACGGAGCAGGACATGATGCAGGCAGAGAGAAAGTTGAAGGCCACAAATAACATCTTCGACCCGGCCTTGTGCTCGCACAACCACATGTTCCAGCCAGGCGCTGCTCACCAGGCGGTTGCTGTCCCGGAGCACCAGCAGCACGGCAGCAGCAGCACACCGAGTGGCCGGGTGGCGATGGGGCTGGCAGGACTCTTCAGTGGCAGAGCCAGCCAGGAGGCCGCCGAGGCGACAGCAACTGCGGCAGCAACGGCGGCCGCCGCAGCCGCTTGGGGGCCCGCCCGCAGTGCCGGTGCCAGTGTGAGTGCGAGCGGCCTTGGCGAGGCGTCGCCGGTCCCAGCAACACCGGTTGTGCCAGCATTTGCCTCGCCGCAGAAGGGCCCGCCGTCGTCTGCGTTCCCCGATGCTGCCGGCAGAACTGCCTCCGTGGCCGAGATGAGAGCCTTGCAGGCGCAGCGGGCGAAGCTGCAGAAGAAGTGCAGGGCCTTGTTGGCGGAGGTCGTCGGCTCGGACACAGCGAGCCCGGCCGGCATGTTCGCGAATGTGCAAGCAGCCTACGATGCATCGCAGAGCTCCTTGGAGGTGCAGTCCTACGGGGTCCCCAAAAAGCTGGAGGCGGTGATGAAGGACAGCGACGACCTCCGCGACGCCCTCACGAAGAGCCCCGCGTGGCCGATGGGGGAACTCGCAGAGCACTTGATGGCTTTCACTGCGCGGTTGGACGCCTTCGAGATGCACAAGTGCGAGCTGGAGTCCTTGAAGGAGATGCTGAAGGAGGCGAAGACCGTGGCGAAGAAGCACGAGAAGCGGGCGAAGCAGCAGCAGCTGTACCAGGCGGCGAAGTATGTGTCCAAGTTGAAGGGGGCTGGCTTCCCGGTGGCGCTCGCCAAGGTCGTCAGCGGGGCCTTGAAGTCGTCTGAGGAGGGTACCGTCACGAACTACGACAAGCCGTGCGTGGACCCCGCCCCCGAGAAGATTGACTTGATGAAAACAACGTGTTCACCAATGAGATCGAGGTGGGGAAGACGATCAGGGAAAGCTTGGGCACCAAACTGACGGCGAAGACGGATGACCTGCTGAAGGCTCTGCAGGGCAAGAGCGGGGGCAACGTGTGCTACTTGTCCCTCAAGGCCGACTCCAGCGAGGCAGCCATCTTCGCAGATGACTCGTTGGTGCCTTTTGCCTCGCACGATGGGCCGACGAGGCTGTCGAACCCGTGGCTGTGCGCCTTGACCAAGCTGCAGTACCGCGGGAAGTTCCACTTGCCCTTCCCCGGCGTTGGAAAACTCGTCTTACCTCTCCATGGCGACACCTTGGTCGGCAGTGTCCTCGTGGGCGACTTGGTCAAGGCCGGGATGACCGACTTCGAGAAGGCCGACGAGTTCATGGAGAACCAGGACGTCTTGGATAACTTCCAGTGGTTCCTGGCAGCGCAGAAGAACACTGCGTGGGTGCCGCCAGGCAGACTCCTCATGCTGACCACCTTGAGCGAAAAAGCGGCGGTGCTCCTGGTTCCCCGCTTCAGCAAGGAGTTGTTGGAGCAGGTTGACAAGGCCGAGCGCGCGCTGATCGACAAGGAGGTTCTTGCGAACTTGAAGGACCGGGCCAGCAAGACGCCGAAACCCTGGAGCTCCTTGGCAGAGGCTTACGAGGAGTGGGTGAATAGCAGCACCGGCTACCAGGAAACCGCCGAGGCCACCGAGAAGGACAAGCCGGAGGAGGAGGAGAATCCCAAGAACAAGGGTGAGGCAGACGACGACGGCAACAACGATGCCGTCTTCTGTGGGCAGCGTAGGGAAACTTGAGTTTGGCTTGTGCAACTCCAGGACTGTAGAGTGATTCTGGCTCAAACCAGGTGTGTGCGTTTCGCCGAGTCAGCAAGGCCGTTGTCAGCTGGTCGAGGAGGAAAGACGTGCAGAAAACGGTTACTTGCGCAGGTGTCCCAAGTTATTGATCGTCGTCGGTCCTCCCCTCGGACATCGTTTCGCCCGCCCAGCTTTGCACATGACATTTTTGTAGTTTTCTCTTGCTTCCCAATGGCTGTCGCCAAGTTGCCGCCGAACCTGCCCATGGCTCCGTGACTTCGCATTCCTGCCAGGCACGTTTCGAGGACATACACTCTTGCCACAAGTGTTGTTTTGGGTTTGGTTTCCTGAGCACGGGTCGCCGGACCTTTCTCGAAACCGTTTTTGTTCAAGGCGATTGGTCAAGAAGATCAAGTGGGACCCCTTGCAAAGCAAACAACAACAACATCCGAACACATGGTACAAAAGGAACGACCCATACGAAAACCAAACAGAAGGGAACCTGTCTGAATGTTGGAAGCATTGATTCCAACTGAGCAGACATTAGCCGAATTCAGGCAACACCCAACCCATGCGGATAAAATGAGGGGAGACCCCAATCCTTTTTATGCAGAATGCGGTCAGGAAAGGGCAAGACCAAGGGGTGTTGACGACACCCCTTCGAGACCCGGTAAACACGTGGGATAACCATAACCCACAACCTTGACAGTTGCATCGCGATGTTGCGCATCGCGTTGCAACGGAATCCAACCGCATGCAATGTTTCGCCATTCCATACCATGCCGCGTCGTGGCGCGGCGCGACGTGCCATGTAGCGT
>JAOYNT010139658.1:0-11286 GCA_037575995.1 Lingulaulax polyedra | reverse complement strand
ACTAAAACAACTAAAAAACTATAAAAACTAAAAACAACTAAAACACTAAATAAACAACTAAAACAAAAACACACACAAAAACAAAACACACTAAAAACACAAAAACAAACAAAACAACACAAAACAACTAAACAACAAAACTAAACATACTAACACAACTAAAAAACAAAAAAAAAAACTTTAAAAACAACAAACTAAACACAACTGAAAATACGCAAAATACTAAAAATACTTAAAAATACCCGAAAACTCCTTGATTAGCTGAGTTCACGTGGAGCACGAAGCACGACTCCCCAGCAATGCCATCGTTCACGTGGAACACGCAACACGAAGCACGATCGTTGCTCGCCGCCGAGGCGTCTCGCCAGCACAATCCGCAGTTGCCGCAGGCGAGCCGTTGCAGACACGGTTGCCGGCAGAAGGCGCTCGCAGAGTTGACAGCCGCTCCTCGTACTCCAGTTGCTCCTCGGCAAGAGCATCCCAAGAGTCATGCTCCGCAACCATGGCCGCCGAGAACGGCGGGCAATGCCGGTTGCCCCTTGTGGGCGGACGAAGGTGTCCGAAGCCACAATGGCCGCGGACTGTGATGGCGAGCGTTGTGGCAGCATACATGTTCAGAACTGAGCAGGAGAGAATGGCTGGTGCGTGTGTTTACCGGTTTTGGAGAAAGGTTCGTCTATCCGCGCCCGGGCGACGATATGTCAAAGCCTCTTTCAGTAGTTAACTCAATGACTTCTACAGGTTAATGCTACCAACCACCACTGCCTTCAATCAATTCCGTTTCGGCCCGGCCCGAGTCGACCAACGTTACTTTGTTGTGGATTGCTCGCACGCCCCGTCAGAGAACAATTTCAACAATGTCCCTATACATGCGAAAACCCTGGCCACAAAACAGAAACCAACACTCATACCCAATAACCTCGGCCATCGCACGTTTTCGGAACACCCTGAAACTGATACCTCAAACTGCCCGGGGTTGCATGTTGTTAGCCATACACATTGCCAAGGCATGAACTCCTGGGTATATGGTCAGTACTGGTCAAAAACAACGAACGAGTATTTTCTGTATTTTTATTATTTTGCCAAAACCCAGAAACTGGCTGGCGTGCGCAACATAACACCACGCTGCCCACCGCGCGGGGGCCTCCGCAAAGGCTCGCCTGGCGCCGGGGAGCGCGAGGTCTCCGAACGCCCGCGTCGCCGGAGTTCGCGCGCCGCCGGCTCGCGACTCGGCTGCAGGACCACAGAGCGCGCCCTACTAGGTGCCCCCCCGGCCGGCAGGCGTCTGCGACTCCTGCGAGGCCCCCAGGGTAGGCTCGAGCTGCGCGAGCGAATCAACGGCCGCGGAAACCGCCGCCTGAGATGCCGCTGCAGCAAACGGGGGCCCGGCCTCCGCCACGCGGGACTCCTGCGAGGAGACCAGGATCGGGGCGCTGCCGCCGGCGCCAACCGCGAGCTCCAGGTTTGGCTCGGCCACCGGCCCCGCAACACCATCAACGGCCATAACGCCGCCTGGCCGCGCGCCAAACCAGGACGCAACCCCGACCGGAACTCGCCCGTCCGGCGGCGCGGGCCGCGCGCCGCGCGCCCATAGCCCGGAATGTGTCCGGCCAGAGCGTCCTCCTCCTGCCACTGGGCCCGAACCCCCGAGGCGGCGGGGGGCGCTGCCGCGGGCGGCCTGGCATGTCCCGCCGGCCGTGCGATGAAACGCGCGGCCTGCGCCTTGGCGCTTGAACTGTGCGGCACGGCCGCCTGGTGCGCGGCGCCTGGCCCCCATGAGCTCTACGGCCACGGCAAGGCGGCGGTGTTGGACGCGATCTGCCCCGGCGGCGCCAGTGGGCAGCACCGGCGCTTGTGGAAGCTGGCGGACCGCTTGCTGGACCAGGTCTCTGGCCTGCGAGGCGGTGCCACCGCGGGCGCGGGCGACCTGAGCTGCGAGGGCGAGAATCGCGACAGCGCGAGCGCCAGGCCCAGGCCGGCGGGGCCCAGCAGGGCGCGCACTGGCGCGGCTGCGCGCGACCAGGGGGCTCGGCCCCGCCCCGGGATCCTCTGCGTGGAAACGATCAACGGGTCCTGCTGGCCCACCGCCTGGAGCTACGTCCAAGGCTCACAGGCCGACGTGGTCTTCGTGCAGGAGATCAGACTGCGCGGCGAAAGGCTGAACGAGGTGGCCACTCAGGTGCAGCGGGCCCACTGGCGCGGGTTCTGGGCCGAGTCCAGCATCTCGCGGAAGGGCGTATCTTGCGCAGGGGCTGCAATCCTGGTCAGGGCCCATCTTGACGCCTGGACGCCGCGGGCGGCGCCATGGCAAGGCCCCAAGCACCGGTGCGCCCTGTGCTGCCTCAGGACCAAGTCCTGCGGCGTGGTGTTCCTGTACAGCCTCTACCTGCAGGACTCCACGGGCCTCAGCGGCGTCAACGGCGACATCCTGCTGGAACTTGGCCGCCACATCTCGCAGCACGGGCTGCCTGTCGTGGCGGGAGGCGACCTGCAGAGCAGCCCGGAGGCGATCAGAACGGGGCTGCCCTTGCGAGCGCTTGACTTGGCCGTGGTCGCGGACGAGGTCGTGCCCAGTTTCGTGGCCGGGGCCGTCCAGAAGGGGCCCCCGGCGACGCGTTTTGGTCTTGGCGGCGTTGGTTTGGCCGCGACAGTTCGGGTTTGCCTCGGCGATACGTTGCCGCGCGTTTTGTTCTGTTTGATTTGTTTTGTCTTGTTGGGTTGTGTTTTGTTTGGTGTTGTTAGCGCGACGGTGGGTCTGGTCGGCGTTGACCGACGCCCCCCCCCGGGGCGTTTTGGCGGGGTGTTCGGGGAGGCCAGCGGCAACCCAGTGGCGTTTGGGGTTTATTTGTGTTAGGTGTGGACGCGGAGTATTGCGAGCACGTTTTGTGCGACGCCGCAGGCCAGCAGGCGCGGGGGGCGTTGGTTGCGTCGCCGGATTTTATGTTTATGTCTGCGCGGCGATGGCGGTGCGCCAGGTTGTGGCAATTCCCCCCGTTTCGCCAGCCCCGCCAGCCGTTCCGAATACGGAGTCATGATCACAAAGTCGAGGTCGAGTTTCGCCCCGCGATCAAACCCACGCTCGCCCGAGTCCGGGCTCTCCTTCAACTCCTCCGCCCCGTGGAACCCGTCCAGCAGGAACGCCGAGCAGATCTCCCGCGGCCGGTCCCCGCGGTAGTTGTAAAAGATCACCGTGTCCCCGTCGCTGATCCGAGACTCGGCCGCGTCCCCGACCGTCCTCGGCGACACAAACTCGTCCCCCTTCAGCGTCGCCCCGCCCTCCGGGTTGTCGTAATACCCCTGGATCGCCTCGGGGCCCGATGCAAAGTTCGGCAACTCGTCGCCTCGGCCAACGAGAAGGTCGTACGCCCGCTTCACCCGCTCCCACCGGTTGTCCCGGTCCATCGCCCAATAGCGCCCGACCACGCTCGCGATCCGCCCGCACCCGATCTCGGCGCACGCCGCCTCCACCTGCTCGGCGTACCCCTTCCCCGTGAACGGCCCCGTGTCCCGCCCATCCGTAAACAGATGGATGTACACCTTCTCCTGCCCGACCTCCATGCACAGCCGGACGATCGCGTACAGGTGCTCGAGCAGCGCGTGCACGCCCGCGTCCGAGTTGATCCCCATCAGGTGCACGGCCTTGCCCGTTTCCTTCGCCCGCTCGATCGGCCCGCGCATGTTCTCGATCTCGCCCAGCTTGTCCTCCCGGCACGCCAGTGAGATCCGCACCGCGTCCTGGTAGACCACCCGCCCCGCGCCGATGTTCTGGTGGCCAACTTCGGAGTTGCCCATCGTCCCGTCGTTGAGCCCCACGTCCTCCCCGCTCGTCCCGATCAGCGTCGTCGGCCAGTCGGCCTCCAGCATGTCGGCAGTGGGGGTCTCGGCGAGTTTCACCGCGTTGAACGCGTCGTGCTCGCGGTTGGGGTTGCGGCCCCAGCCGTCGCGGATGATCAGGACGAAGGGTGTGTTGATCGAAGTTTCGATTTGGGTCATAGAGAACGGTAGCCCAACTGAGCGCAGCCAGTGATGTCGCGACGGCGCTTGATCGCCTGTCACCACCCACGATCAGGAGGCGAGAACCCGCGGCGCATTCCCGCGGGGCCGAACAGCAACCGGCACTCTGGTATGTCCCGGGAACCCGATTCTGAGAATCGACGCGGTGACCCGACCGATCTGAACACTGACTGGTTGCGTTAGGGGAGGTCGGAAGAAGGCGGCAGAACCTCTTCGTGGAAACGATCGAGCATGGCGCGGATCGATGCCGCATTCGGATGCATTGGGTAAGTGTTCAAAAACGCGTTGGCTTGATCAACAAAGGTCGCATCATGAATCTGCCCAATCAGACTCGTGAGCGTCGAGGCAATCTCGCTGCTATGGCGTCGACGCTCCCACTGATGCAGCGGTCGTGTCTGTCCGAGCCTCTGGAGTTGATCAACTCTCGCCTCGGCGAGCACCGAGTCTTCTTTCGCCAAAAGTTCCGCGTAGACGTCCTGAATCGCGTCCAGCAGCCCGATCATTTCTCGGATCTCCGCCGTGCTGCTCTCGCGCGCCGCACGATATGCACCCGCAACGACGCGATTGATCAGGCTGGCGCACGGCTCATCTGGATGCAAAAGCAGCCAATCTCGGGCAAACGTATAACACTCGAATGCCGGTGTGTCGTTGCGATCCAACTCATCAAAGAGGTTGCTCGCGTGAAAACAGCTGTTCTCGCGACGACCCGAGAGATCATCGATCTTTCTCAACAACCGCTCCACTTCATGCGGCCCGCGCCCGAAACGGATCGCCGCGCTCGCGGCTCGAAAATAATGATCGTCCGGCAACAGGTCTCGGGGCAGTTCGAAACCGCGAGCGAGAAATGTCGCTGCGAGGTCACCATCGAGTTCTTCCCAAGCCGCTGTGTGCCCAAAGTCCGAGCACGACATGGCCACCAGTCGAGTCTGGTGAAGCGTCCGCAGCACCGTGACGACATCCGAGTTCCCAAAGTCACCCGCCTGCACCAGCGCGTCGGCCGTGTCAGTCGCAAGCCGGCGTATATCGATTGCGTCTCTCAACGAGCAGTCTGAAGGCTCCTGATCGAACGGACGTACGGCATGATCCGGGCTCATCGATCTCAGCGACCCTGCCTGAGCGGCAGAGAACAGAAACCGGAGTGAAAGGCGGAGGCCACTGATGATCTCAGGGTGATTACCAGCATGGTCACCAGAATCGCGCAGGCTGAGTTCAGTCGGGCCGGACATCGACTGTTGGTGCCCATACCACGCGAGCATCTCAAGCGTGTCCCAGTCTTGTGACTGTCTTGCATCGCCCATGGCTTCCAGGAGGATCTGCATCCCGCCGTCGTTGTTCTGAAGGTCGGATTCGAGCAACTGCATGGCACGATCGATCGCCGGTCGGTCTGCCGAGTGAACAAGGTCACCGGGTGCTTCTTCAACCGCGGAGGCACCCCCGTGGGAAGCAGAAACGCACCCACAAATCAGACTCGCCCCGGCAAGCCAAGCCAGCGAGGCTCGTGGACGTTCTGGGCGATACGAAGGGTTTGATGCTGTGTTGTTCATTCTGTCTACTCCGGTGAAGGCATGCAGAGCATCTTGCACTCGGGAATCGTGACGATCGGATCGCAAGAGAAGGACTCGATCTCCGCGATTCCAAAGGATGAAGATTTCTCACACGAGTAGGTCCAATCGTCGCCTTGGGCAGAGCACGATCCCGGACCGCATCCGGAAAGAACACCCCTTGATCGCCACACGCCGTTGACGGTCCAATCATGGTCCACCGCGGCTCGCTTGCCTGTGATCGTGGTGACCGTCACCGTCCCCTCCAAAATTGAACACGGCGGAGTGGGAATCGGGCAACTGACTGACAGCGTGACAGACGTACCAATCGTGACCCCGAGCGTCGCGCCGAGCGAGAGTTTTACAGCCTCGGACGCACCAACGGACAGGCCGCCGTGCAGCGTGGCGCTCGCCGAGATCGACACGGTCAGGCCCAGCCCCGCGTTGCAGTCCCGAATGGGGAAACTCGAATCGCACTGCATGCAGTTGGGTTGGCGGCAGTTGTCACATCGCAACGGTGGGGTGGTGAAGGTTCCCACTGTTCCCGGGTTGACGAGGTACGCCGGGCCCGATGAGACAGACCAATCGAGTATTCTCGGGATGCAACAGTAAGAGGGCGGCGGGGGGTGGCACGTGTCCGGTGGGCGAAGAACTGGATTCTCACCCACGTCAACGAGATTGGGCTGTGCTTGCGCGATGTTCACCGAGAACGCAATCGCGAGTCCAGTGTGGAGAAGGCGCGTCTTCATGTCGCAGTTATACTCCATACTCCCCTCTCTCCGCAAATCCATTCTGGAAGCATTGAGAATAATTCTAACTCACCAGGATAGGGTGTTTATAAACAAGAAGCACTCATACGACGAGCCGTTTGAATGATGCCGCGATACATGATTGAATGACAGACTGTGGCCCGGCCCGCCGATCTTCAGCGGATCGTTGGCGGTTGCTCTGTACTTTTGTTCAGGCATCGAGGAACCTGACCGGCCCCAGGCACGCGTGCCCTGCCTGTGACCGATGTCGCAGGGAGGCTGAGCAAAACGAAAAAGCCGCTCTCCTCGTGGGAGAGCGGCTCATAGGAGCTGTGCGCCTGCCAAGAAAGACGACTCTTCCTTGCCGCCGGCCGTGCCAGCGGATTGAGCAGGTCACCTGCGTGGGCTACGCCAAGCGTGAACCCCGTCGGACTCACGCCTCAGCAGCGCAGCCCCTTCGTACAGTCAGACATATTCACTGGACCACCTCCTTCGTTCAGGGCCATACCGAGCCGACGCGGGGTCTGTACGCCCCGCCGCCCGATCCTGACCCCCGGGCCGTCGCCCGAGGCACATCGCCCGCACGCCGCCGTCGGAACTCCCGACGCACGCCGCCCGGTCGTCACGGCTCTCCCCCCGGCTCGGGCGCTGGTTCTCAGCACCCCCCGCCGACGGGTCTCCCCGCGATACCGCAGTATCGTCCTTTGCGCTCATTCTGCAAGAGCAGATGCACTGAACGACTCTGATTTTCTCGTTTCTTTTCCGCGCCAACCGGATCAAAACCAGCCCTGTGTGCCCTATGCAGAGCGACAGCCGAGCGAGACCCGGGTCGCCGTGAACCCCGAGTCTTCACCCTTCGAGATTCTCGAACGCGCCCTTCTCCGCCTGCTCATCCAGATACTTCTGGAACTCCCCCGTCTTGTACGAGATGAAGCAGAACACATGGTGCAGCGTCTGCCACTCCAGGTCGGCCGGGTCCTCGTCCAGATCCTTCCGCAGCCGGTTCATCTCCGCGAGCAGCATCTCCGCCTTGATCTTCTTCATAGGTATCCCCGTCTCCGCCGCGCCGGCCGGGCAAACCCGGCGGCCCCGGCGGTGTTGTGCGTCGTCTACACCCGATGCGTCCCGCGCACCAGACCGATCAAATCATACGGCCCGGCCGACCGACCCCAAACGGGTCAGTCAGAGCGCCCGGCGACCGCGCGCACGACGGCGAACACCACCGCCAGCACCAGCACGATCGCCGGCCCCGTCTGGATCCCGTTCTTGCCGAGTTCGAAGCTCGCCACCAGCCCGCCGACCACGCCTACCAAGGCCGCGACGAGCGACACGACCACGACCGTGCGCAGCTTCGCGCTCACCGCCAGCCCGATCACGCCCGGCAGCACAAGCATCGCCGTCGCCAGCACCACGCCCGCCACCTGCATCGTCGTGACCACCGCCAGCGAGAGCAGCACCAGCAGCACCGCCCGCATCCGATCCCCGTTGATCCCCAGCGACCCCGCCGTCGCCCCGTCAAACGCCCACGCCAGCATGGGTCTGCGGAACCACCACAGACACCCCAGCACCACCGCCGTCACCGCGCCCGTCGCCCACACGTCGGCCCACCCCACGCTCAGCACCGAGCCGAACAGCACGTCCTCGATCCCCGGCGGCGGCGGCAGCCCGCGCGACCGCAGCTCGCCCGCCGCGAGCCGGTACAGCGCGAACCCGACCGCCATGCACACCGCCAGCACAATCCCGATCGCCGCGTCCGTCTCCCCCCGCCGGCTCAGCAGCGCGATCGCCAGCCCCGATCCCACCGCGAAGACCGCGACCAGCGCCTGCATCCCCGTGCCCCAGCCGCCCACGCCGGCCAGCGCCGCGACGAACAGCACCAGCCCAACGCCCCCGAACGCCGCGTGGCTCACGCCCTGCCCCACGAACGACATCCGCTTGAGCACCACCAGCGGGCTCAGCACCGCGCCCATCACCGCGACAAGCAGCGCCGCGATCACGCCCGGCCAGAACAGCCCCGCCAGCGTCGGGTCGAACAGATACTCGATCGTCCTCACGGGGCGACCTCCCCGCCAGTCGTCTCGACACCGGGACCGTGATCGCACCCCGTGTGCTCGCACGCGTGCACGTGCGCACCGCCCGAGACCACCGCCACGTCGTGGCTGAACAACTCCGCCAGCACGCCGGGAGTCAGTCCGTGCGGCGCGTCGTGGAAGTGCAGCGTCCGCCGCAGGCACGCCACCCGGTCGCTCGTCGCCGCGATCGTCGCCAGCTCGTGGCTCACCACCACCACCGTCAGCCCCAGTTCGTTCCGCAGCGTCTCAAGCATCGACCCGAACCGCTGCTGCCCCGCCACATCGATCCCTACCGTCGGCTCGTCCAGCAGCAAGACCGCGGGCTGAGCCGCCACGGCCCGCGCGATCAGCACCCGCTGCCGCTGCCCGCCGCTCAGCCGACCGATCGGCTTCTCAGACAGCTCCGCCGCCCCGACCAGCTCAAGCGACCGCTGCACGCGCTCCCGCGCCGCCCTGCCGATCCCCCGCCACGCCGGCACCCGCGTCGCGACCGCCTGCTCGACCACCTGCCGCACGCTCAGCGGAAAACCGAGTTCCGCCGTCACCCGCTGCGGCACATACCCGATCTGCCCCGCCGCCCGGGCCTCGCCGGGAGTGACGCCCAGCACGCGGATCTCTCCGTCCGTGGGCTTGAGTTCCCCCAGCAGCAGCCTCAGCAGCGTGGATTTTCCCCCGCCGTTCGGCCCGAGAATCCCGAGCCGTTCCCCGCGACGCACATCGAGCGATATCCCCGAGATCACCGCCTCCGCGCGCACGCCGTACGAGAACGACACGTCACGCACCACGATCGCGGGCCCATCAGTCATCCGCACCCAGCCCGGCGCTCAGCCCCTCGACGAGCCGGCCGAGATTCGTGTCCATCATCCCGAACCAGTCGCCGTTCCCCAGCGGGTCGAGCACGATGAGTTTCACGCCCGCCGAGTCCGCCAGCCGTTCCGCTTCGCCCCCGCTGAACTGCGGCTCAACAAACACCGCGCCCACGCCCTCCGCCGCGATCGCCGCGCGGGCCGCCGCCAGATCACCAGGAGAAGGCTCCAGCGTCTCGATCGGCCGCAGCACCGCCGCCACCCGCAACCCGTACCGATCGGCCGGCCTCGCGAACGACGCGTGGTGCGTCACGATCGCCCGCCCCGCGAACGGCGCGAGCCGTTCCCGGAACGCCGAGTCCACGCCCGCGATCCGCGCCGCCAGTTGCTCAACGCCCGGCTCCTGATCGACCATCGCCGTGCGCACCGCCTCGGGCCATTCCGCGGGCAGGCCGCGCACGAACCGCCCGACCAGCACCGGATCCAGCCACAGGTGGGGGTCGCTCTCCCCATGGTCATGGTCGTGATCATGACCAGAGTGGTCGTGCCCCGCGTGCGAGTCGTCGATCCCCAGCACGCCCGCCATCGAGATCAACTCGGCCCCCGCCCCATCGCCGCTGCGCCCGTGACGAACCGCGTCCGCCACGCCGACTTCCAGACCCATCCCGACCATCACCACCGCGTCCGCCCTCGAGAGCGCCACGATGTCCTCGGCCGTCGGCTCGTAGCCGTGCACGCTCCGCCCCGGCTCGACGAGAACCGTGATCTCCGCGTCCGCCGGCAGCAACGGTTCGACGAGCCCCATCAGCGGCGGGATCGTCACCACCACCCGCACCGGCCCGGGCTCGCGTTCCCCGCCGGATTCCCGCCCGCAGCCGGTCGCCGCGCACGCCCCCAGCACAGCGAGCACGCAGAGCAGCCAGCGGGAGGGCCGATCCGACAGCCACCGCTGGACGGCTCGCCCCTGACTGAGCCCAGGCGCGGTCATGCCGGTACCTGCCAGAAATCGGTGTGGATCGGGTGATCTGTTCATGTGTTTGCGATTCTATTCTCGTTTCGGCTCGCCCGCGACCCGGCTCCCGCCGAATCCGAACCGATCAGCCGACTTTCCGGCCCGCGTCGCCCGCCCCGTGGTCACCGGGCGCGGGCCCGTCTATCCTTGCCACCTGATCCCGGACAGGCCCTCAGGGCCGAACCCGGGCCGGGGGCGGTAGCTCAGCTGGTAGAGCGCATCGTTCGCAATGATGAGGTCGGGAGTTCGAATCTCCTCCGCTCCATTCCCCGGTTTGATTCGCGCCCTGCGGGCCCCGATGACGGACGCTCGCCGAGGCCCACGGGCCCGGAACGGGCTCTTCTCACCGTGGGCCCGGCCGCAACGATCAACGCAGCTTGAGCGTGGCGATCCCGATCAGCCCGAGCAGCACCGACAGAATCCAGAGCCTCGTGACGACCTGAGACTCCGTCCACCCGCCGAGGTGCAGGTGGTGGTGGAACGGCGCGCACCGGAAGACCCGCTTGCCCCCCGTCAGCCTGAAGCACCCCACCTGGATCACGACCGACAGGATCTCCATCAGGAAGACGCCGCACATCAGCAGCATCACGATCTCCTGCCGGATCGCCACGGCGATGTACGCGATCAGCCCCCCGAGCGCCAGCGACCCGGTGTCGCCCATAAACACCAGAGCCGGCGCCCCGTTGCCAGATTTGCGGCCATCGCGCGCGCCCGAAAACGCGCGCACGCAGAGTTGGCACGTTGTCGAGTCTCCGGCTTGCACCCGCTCGCGCCATCGCTGTAAACGCGATGGCTGCCTGCCTCAACGCCCAACTCCAGGAGGGGGCCTGGCCGCCGAAACCGGCGGCCCGTTTGGCCACGACCTTCTCAACGCGGCCAATATCGCGGCCGCCAACTGCGCGAAACGACAAACCTGCTGCGGAAACGGCCTCGGCCGCGCAGAACTATACCCGCACGCCCGCGGCTCATAACCGGCTGAAATACTCGCGCCCGCTGAAAAACACGCGCTCCGCGCGGATTCGCTCGCGCAACGCAACCGGATCCCGTCTTTGCACCTGGCGGCGCCGGCCCCTTCGACGCCCTCGCAACGTG
>JAOYNT010139657.1:0-34365 GCA_037575995.1 Lingulaulax polyedra | reverse complement strand
ACAAAAGTTCCCGCGATCGTTTCTACCCCATGCGCGCATTCCTGCATCGCGTGCCGAAGTTTGCACATGATACTATAGTTTTTTTTTTATTGCGCGGGAGCAGCGTGTGGTTTGGGGCAGACGGCATCCAAGCCGTAGTTTCTATGGTGAAGAATAGTTGCGCCCGTGGAATGGCCAGAGCCCGTCGTCGAATGCCCCCATGTTTGGGTGGCAAGGCGATTCCAGGGCTCGTTTGGAGGTGTTTGGTTTCCGTCGGTACTACCGGACTATGTTGATGTGCGAAAGTTACGAGGCCCACGCAATGCGCAAAACAGGCGGTCCCAGAGTTTAGTTTTAAGGCTTTCTCAGACAATGTTCTACGGCATTGCAATGCGTTTTCGGACGCACAGTTGTTGCGCCAGCCCTCGTGCATGTGGCAGATCCGGGGTTTCCGCCATGCGCAGGTTTTTCGTGGTGAACTCCATCTTCTGCCCGGCGGCATTACGAAACTCGCCGTGTCAAACACAATGTTGCACTAGGAGGAGACTGGCATTCTGGAGGCGCGGGCGCCGGTGGCGGGGGCGTTGGTGGTTCCGGGGGCCGGTGCGGGCGCCGCGGCCGCTGCGCTCAGCAGCTCGCGCACCTCGGCGATCGAGGCGCGGACCGCGTCGAGCGTGCCCCCGTCCGCGGTCGGATCCTGCTCCGCCACGGGCGCGGCGCCGACCATCTTGGCGAGGTCGTCGGCCGCGGCGCGGAGCTCGGCCGCGATCTTCGACACCGCCTCGGCGTCCTGCGCGCCCGCCCCCAGCTTCTCGACCGCGTCGGTCAGCGCGGCGAGCGCCTTCGTCGCGAGCTCGAGCACCGGGGTGGGCGCGGGGGTGTCCCCCGGCGACGGATCGTCGTCGAGGTCATCGTCGTCGTTCGGTTCGTTCAGGTCTGCCATGGCGTGGTCGGTCTCTCCCTCGGCCCGCTTCACGATCAGGAAGCGGTGGTTGTTGGCGGCGCGGTCGACGAGGCTGACCTCCTCGACGACGATCTCGATCAGCCGGTGCACGGCCTTGCCCGGCGCGCTCACGCCGCGTCCTCGCTCGATGCAGGCGGTGCGGACGCGGGCGGCGTCTCGAGCGTCGGCTCGGGCACCTTCCGCGCGGAGCCGCCGATGCTGAACCCCGTCAGCTGCCCTTCCGCGACGCGCGCCCAGAGCTCGTCGGAGAGCACGCGGACCGCCAGGAGCCAGGTGCCCTTCTTGATGGTCACGTCGCCGATCGAGAACTCGACGGGCGCGACGAAGGACTCGAGGATCTTCACCTGGTCGTTGACGCGCAGCTCGTGCTGGAGCCCGAGCCCCTGGTACTCCTCCATGAAGCGGTGCGCGGCCTTGCGAACCTCGTCCGCCGAGTACACGTCGCCCTGCGCGTCCACCGTCTCCGGCTCGAGGACGACCCCGAGTACGTAACGCTCGTCGCTCGGGTCGGTACCCTTGATGAGCGGCATCGACTTCGCGAAGGCCTCACCGCGCTCGACGGGCGTCGTCACGATCGACGGCGCCGTGTCGCCGAGCGCGAGCTGGCCGTCCCACGGCTCGAGCCAGTCGTCCTTCCGCGTCGGCAGCGCGTAGTTCGTGACGACGAGCTGCGTCAGGAACTTCGAGCCGCCGACGCCGCGCATCGAGCGGATGCCGCGCGGCGTGCGGACGCGCTGGATGCGGAAGCCCGAGCCCTTGAGCAGGCTCGGCAGCTTCCCGCGGATGCCGTAGGTCAGGAGGAACTTCCCGCGCAGCCCCTTCAGCACCTCGTAGAAGCGCTCCTCGTCGAACTTCGACTCGCCGACGTTGACGTCGTAGCCGGCGTACGGCGGGTCGAAGAAGAAGGCCGTGCTCGCGCCGTCGTACTTCTTGACGACCTTCAGGTAGTCGCCCGAGTGGACGCGGACCTTCGCGAGCCGCGGCGCGTTCTGCTCGAGCCGCGCCATCGTGCGCGACTCCTTCCCCGCCGAGCCGGGGTTGAACGACGAGCCGCGCAGCTTCCCGTAGCTGAAGGTCGCGAGGTAGAGGAAGCGGTAAAGTCGCTCGAGCTCCCCGCTGGGGCTCGACGAGTACACCCGCTTGTAGGTCGCCTCGTCGCCGGTCCACTTCATGCGCCGGAGGCGCTCGAGCTTCTTCGGGTTCAGCCGCTTGATCAGCCGGTACGCCTCCGCGATGTCCGGGTCCGCGTCGTTGATCGCCTCGACGTCGACGGGCTCCTTCTCGAACAGGACCGCGGCCGAGCCCGCGAACGGCTCGACGAACGTCGAGTGCTCCGGGAGCATCGCTACGAGCCGCTTCGCCAGCCGCTTCTTCCCGGCCGGGCTCGCGAAGATCGTCTTCGCGACCGGTCCGCGCGTCGTCGTGTCGAGCACGAGGCGGGCGCGCGAGAGCGCCGTGTCGAGGGCGGCGTTCATCGGCGCGCGTCCTCCGGGAAGCGGAGCACCGACGCGTGGTCGGCTGCGTGCGCGAGCGCCGCGCTCAGGTGGCGAGCGGCCCAGCGGCTCCGGCCGGAGCGCAAGCCGCGCTTGAGGCGGCGGACCGCGCGCCGGAGGGCGCCCAGCGCGATCGGCTCGTCGATGGGGTGTGCGTGCATCCTCGGTGTCCCGTTCGAGGCCGACCGGTGTCGATGCCTCCGAAGGGGTAAAGCGAGGTGGCGCGGAAAAGGGACAGACGCGCCGACGCGTTCCACGTCATTCGCCTCCGCCGTGGGGCGTTGTGTCGAGCCACCCACGCATCGACGATCTCGGTCGCTGGCACGCGTCCCCCGCGACGTCACGGTCCACGGCGACAGCGTCCAGCGACGTTCGTCGTCAGGTCGTCCGCGAACAGCGGCACGGACGGGAGCGCGGTGAGCCCCGCCGCGCCGTGATCACCGGCTGCGGCGACGCACCTCGAGCTCGAGCACGACGTCGGCCGCCGGGTCGGCGATCAGCAGCCGATCCCCGGCGGCGGCGAGTCGCGAGGGCGTATGAGGTCCACCTTCGGGCACGTCGAGTCGGTACTGCCCGCGGACCTGGCCGTTGCGAGTGTCGAGCGCCACCACGCGGTGATTGCCGCTGTCCGCCACGTGAGCGACGCCGTCTCGGACCGCGACGCTCACGGGAACGTTGAGCCGATCGTCGCCCCCGTCCAGGACGCGCACGAAGCGCCCCTCGCGGTCGAACACCTGGACGCGGTGGTTGTACGAGTCGGCCACGTACAGCGCACCCTGCTCGTCCTCCGCCACGTCGGTCGGATAGTGCAGCTGCCCATCGCCGTCGCCGTCCTCACCCAGCAGAACCTCGCCGCGGCCCCGGCGCAGTCGCACTACGTGGTGAGCGTAGAAGGCGGCGACGAGTACGTCCTGGCCGGCGAGCCCCAGCCCCGCGGGCGCTCCCATCGCGTGGACGATCTCGGATCGCCCATCCGCGACGCGCCAAACCCGATCACCCCCGAAGTCGGAGATCCACACCGCCCCATCCGACGTTCGTGCGACATCCATCGGTCGAACCAGCTCCAGCCCCTCGCCCTCGATGTCGCCGCGCAGATCGCCGCCGGACGCGAAGCGCGCGACGCGAGCGTGTCCCGTGTCCGCGACGAGGATCTCCGTCGGCGCAATCGCGATCCCCATGGGGTCGTCGAGGTGGCCACCTCCGATGGTGCGAACGACGCGGTACTCGATGGAGGGTTGCCGATCCGGTGGCGGCGTCGGGTCGGAGCCGTCGCACGCCATGAAGAGCACCACGGTGCTCGCCCAGACGAGCTCACGGGCTGTCGCTCGCGCGAAGCAGGACATCGCGCACCTCCCCGTCGGCAACCCATGTCGATGTCGTCACCCGCACGCGCAGCGAGAGCGCTCGTCCGATGAGGCGCTCCTCGTCGAAACCCAGCAGCACACGAACCGGCGGTACCGACCCATCGGCGTCCGGGCCAAGACCGCGAAGCGTGAGCGGAGCGAGGCGTTCGGCGTCCAGCTCTGCCCCGACCTCGATCGTGTAGCACTCGCGGGGGCCGAGGGGGCGCGGGAGCTCGCACGAGAGCAGGACCATCCACCCTCCTTGGGTGCCCAAGACGAGCGTCGCCTCCCCGTCGTCCGCGAACGGGACGAACACCGAGCCGTCGCGTTCGCCCAGCTCCAGCATCCCCTCCGGCATCCGGACCGAGCCGTCTTCCGGTGGCTCGCAGCGAGGGCTCGGCTCACCACACCCGAGGGCGACGCAGGCGACCACGGCGATGCGCAGGCTGCGCATCAGAAGCTCAGCCGCACGCTCACGCGGGAGCGCGCGTCGATGTGCCCGCCCGCGGGCTGGAAGACCGGGATCTCGACCGCCGCTTCAAGGACCCAGCGCATCGTCACGAGCTGGATCCCGGGCGTGAGCCACCAGTAGAAGCCGCCGCTCTCGAGCGGAGCGAGCGACCCGGTGTCCGGCGCGATCCAACCGACCTGGGTCTCCGCGACGAGGTAGAGGAAGGTGGGGACGCCCCCGCCGAGCTCCCCCCACGGGAAGACCCGTCCTTGAAACGACGCCGACACGCGAACCTCATCGCCGCGATCGAGCTCCTCGTTGGGAACCGCGAACAGCCCCTCGACCGCAACATCCAGCTCGTAGTCCAAGGTCTGGTAGGTCAAGACGGCCCCGACGCGCGGCGCCCAGGCGCCGGAGCCGATCTGGAGGTCCGGCGGGAGCGTCCCGAGGGCGTCCGCCTCTCGAGTGGGACCCGTCGGGAGCCCGAGCCCGGCGAAGGGTGCGATCCGGAAGGTCTCTCCGGGGCCGTTCTCCTGGATGACGCTCACGCGCAGAAGCAGCTCGAGGTCCGAGAAGCCCAGCGCTGTACGGCGCGTGCGCTCCCCCGTCGGCGTGGTGAGCTCCGCGTCCTTGTAGACGAAGGGTAACGACACGAACGCCGCGACCCGCTCGTGCATGCCCCAGACGACGAGCGTCGGAACCGAGAGCACGTTCACGGTGGCGTTCTCGGGAGCCGGCCCGCCATCGGCGTGGGTCCAGATCACCTGCTCGCGGACCAACACCTCGTCGGCGTGGATCGGCAGCGCCGTCTGGAAGGTGATCGGACCCGCGTGCGCCACCGGGACCCATGCGAACGACGCAACCATGACCGCGGCGAGCCGTCTCACCGGCCCTGCCGGGAGGCGGTCAGCACCTCGTGGTCGCCCTGACGGCGCACGACGCCAGAGACCGTCGATCGACCCGGCGCCGCGGGCGTCGTGCCCCGGACCTCGATGCGCAGGTCGTCTCCGACGCGGAGCCACCAGCGATCACCCTCCCGCCGGAGCTCGCCGCTCACCCGCAGCCGGATCTCGCCCACCGAGAAGCCGGCTTCACCGACCGCGGAGCGCACCGCGGCCGGCGTCACCACACGGCCCTCGGCCACCTCGAAGCGGGCGGTGCCCGTCCGCAGCTCCACCTCGACCGTGCTGACCCCGGGCAGCTCGCGGAGCTTGCGCTCGAGGCCGTACGCGCAGAAGGGACAGGCCAGCCCGTCCACGCGAACCTCGTAGCGCATCGCGTCCGCGTGTGCGGGGGCCGCCAGAGTGGCGAGCACGATGGCCAGCGCGGCGACGAGCACCGAGAGGACGCGACCCGTCACGGTCCGTCTCCACCGCCCGCAGCCTCGGGCTCCTCTGCCGGCTCGAGCACCTGCGCGCGGAGCGGCGGCGCCTCGCCGCGGTCGACGGCCTCGAGCGCGGCGACCATCGCCGACGGCTCCACGACCGTCGCGTCGTAGCGCACGGTCGCTTGCGCTTCTGCGAAGCTCAGATCCACGTAGTGGACGCCCTCGATGCCCTCGAGACACGCCCGCGCGGCGTTCGCACAGCCCTCGCAGACCATGCCGTCGACGCTCAGACGCGCGACCGCGTCTCTCGGATCTGGCGTCGCCTCGGGAGCCTCGGAAGGCGCCGCCGCGCTCCTCGGGGCCGCCGCTCCCGGCTCGCCGCATGCACCGAGCGCGAGGAGCGACAACGCCAGCGTCGCGGCGCCTCTCATGTGATCGGCGTCCCGACGCCCGCGGCGCGCAGCGCCGCCTCGTCGATGCCGCTGCCCTTGCAGCAGTCGGCGAGCACGCCGTCGATGGCGACCGCGGGCAGCGCCCGCACGCCGAGCTGCTTGGCGCGCTCCGCCACGTCCGGCTCTCGGGTGTCGAGCACGGACACCTCGCACGAGGGGCACGCGAGCTGGTTCACCAGCGCGATGGTGTCCTCGCAGATCGCGCACCCGGCGCTGAACACTTCGATCGTTCTCGTTGTCGTCATGGTCTTGTCCTTCATCTTGCTGGTCATCACTTCACGGGCGCCGGCTCACAGGCGGCGCAGGCAATCGGTCGTCGTCGGGGCCAGGCGTTCCAGAGCGACGCGCCGACGAGGAGCGCGACGCCGATGTACATGGCGGGGTCGTTGTCGAACACGAACTTGCCGACCATCACGAGCACGGCGGCGACCAGGCCGAGCCCGAAGGGCCCGTAGCCCCGCCGACGGCGCGCGCGGAACGCGAGCGTGCCCACCGCGAGGACGAGGAAGCTCGCCGTCAGCGGGAGCAGCCATCGTGTCTCCATGAGGAAGGTCAGCCCGAACGCGCTCAGCACGCCGGCGTACGCCGGCCAGCAGGCCGGGCACGCGACCTTCGGGAGAAGCGCGGCGCCGATCGCGGGCAGCGCGCCGAGGCTTGACCGCCAACCTGGCGGAGTCTCCGATGTGCCGGGAGCAGGACGGGCGACGGCCTCCGCGAGGGCTCGCGCGATCGTGTCGACCTCCGGCACACCGACGAGCCTTCCGTCGTCCGTCTCGTAGAGGCGGCAACACGACTCCGGGCTGGGCGCGGCGGCTGCGCTCACGTCCTGCTCGTCGACGAGAATGGTCGGGGAGCCGAGCCCTCGCGCGTGGGCCGGCGCCTCGGCCGACAGGTGCTCGGACCAGCGCGCTGTCACGCCGGCCGCGGCGAAGCCGCGCATCAGCGCCTCGCGGGCCGCCGCCACGTTGGGGCAGTCCGCGTCGTAGATGAGCTCAACCTTCGGCATCCAGGGCCTCCTCTTCGTCGAGAACCTCGAGGATCGGGCACTCGCTCGTCGGGCCGCGCCCACGGCAACGGTGAGCGACCTGCTCGAGCGCCCGACCCATCTGCTGGAGCTCGGCGACGCGCCGCTCGATGTCCTCGAGCTTCGCGCGCGCCAGCGCGCGGACGTCCGCGCACGAGCGCTCGTCGTCGACGCGGAGCGCGAGCAGCTCCTCGATCTCTTTGAGCGTGAAGCCGAGGGTCTGCGCGCGCCGGATGAACCGCACCCGGCGCACCGTCATCGGTGGGTACTGCCGATACCCCGACGCACGCCGCGGGGGCTGCGCGAGCAGGCCGCGGCGTTCGTAGTACCGGATGGTCTCGACCCCGACGCCGGCCGCCTTGGCCAGCTCCCCGATCTTCAGCGCGCTCGTGTTGCCCACATCCTCAGTGTGCACCCCGTACCAAGGTACGGAGTCAAGGGCTGGCCGGCGGCTGCACGTGAGGCCGCTCAGAAGCAGCTCCCGGCTGGACGACTTCGGAGCCGGCCAGCCGGTGACCTGTCGCCGCTCCGCTCGAGGTCGTGCCCGCGGCGCGCCGCCTCACTACAATGGAGCCCATGGGTGGGCTCGGATGGGAGGGATCACGCTTGGGGCCGTGGCTGCTCGCTGCGATCATGGCCTCCGCGTGCGCCGGACCCCCGCTCGAGCTGCAGGCCTCGCTCGAGGACGAGATCATCGATCGTGGAGGAGCGCTGCGCGGGGAGGTCGTGCTCCACAACCTGACCGACGCCGAGGTCGAGGTGTCTGCGCCCGGGCTCCCCGAGATCGCGCTCACGGTCTACCGAGACGGGGAGCGCGTCGGCGGCAACACCCCGTACCTTCTCAACGAAGTCTGGCAACGGACGCTGCCGCCCGACGACAGCTTCACGCACATGGAGGGCCCGCTGTTCCGCTCGGTGGACCTGCCGCCCGGTGACTACGAGCTCCTCGTCGAGCTGTGGACCCATCAGTACGGCGTCCTGAGTGCGGGCAGTCTCGAATTCGCCGTTCGATAGGCTGACAGCCATGGCTGTAGCCCACCGGATCCTCCTCGTCCTCGTCTCGCTGACGCTCGCCGGCTGCAATCAGTGCCGCGATTGGGGCGAAGACCCATGGGTCCCAGGTGAGGTCGTCGTGGGATTCGACGAGGACATCACCGTCGGAGAGATCCGAGAGATCAACGCTGAGGTCGGAACCTCGATCAAGACCTGCTACCCGGAATGGTACTGCACGATCGACCTCCCGGCCGGGGTGGGCATCAGCGAGGCGATGTGCTTCTACGAACACCATCCGCGCGTCCGGTTCGCGCTGCCCAACACCTACGTCACACGCGGCTTGGCCAGCGCCGACGGCGGGCCCTGAGTCCCTGTCGTCACGCGCCGCGCCGACGACCCAGGCCGAGCAGCGCGAACAGCACGAGGCCGAATCCGCGCGCTGCAGCGCCGCTGCGCCGCCCCGGGGGCGCGACCGAGCATCCCGCGGGTTGCGGGCACACCGGATCGGCGACCCACGCCGCGGCCTCGGATTGCCAGACGGGATCGGCGTCCCCCCCGCCGGTGGGCTCGCACAGCCCGTAGGATATCCCGAAGCCGCAGCCCACAACGTAAGGCGGCTCGCACATGACGGCCGGCTCCGCGCACGCGCCCGCGTACGCGATCTCCATTCCGCCGCAGAGCTCGGCGACGCAGCGGTTCCAGTAGCTCAGCCCGTTCGTGCCGCACACCGGATCAAACTGCGGCTCCGTCTCGCAGTTGCAGTATCCGGGCTGGATGGCCGCGAGCTCGGCGACGGTCAGCCCGGAGAGCTCGGCCCAGTCCCCGATACCAGGCGTGCCCATGTCGGCGACGTAGTCGACGCCGTGATCTCGCTGGACCGCGTCGGCGAGCTGACCGGCGCCGGAGTCGATCATCAGGTGGGCCACAGCGCACGAGCGACCCTCGAGATCGATGAAGTACGGATGGGTGGTTCCCGGGTGCCCGGTGTTTCGCGGGAACACACCGCGCTTCGCGTAGGCGTGAAGCGCCTCGATCCTCTGCGCGCGAGCCGCCCGTCGAGCTTCGGACATGCCCGAGGTGTCGACCGCGCGGAGCTCCTCCTGGACCCTCGAGAGGTGCTCACGAATCCGGGCTCGGTCCGCCTCGACCGCGTCCAGCGGCTGCGCCCGCGTGAGCGCGGGAACGAGGCCGAAGACGAGCAGACAGGCCGAGACCGCGCCAAAGCTCCTCATGCTCTCAGTGTAGCGTTCGTCGAGCTCGCGCCCATCCAGCCGAGTCGCAACGTCAACCCGTCGCTCCCGTCGTGAACTCCGTGACTCCCTTCGGGCCATGAACACCTCCAACCCCCTCTCGGGGTCTTCGGGGGTGTCCGAGAAGACGGGTCAGGCCCAGAGCTCGAGCCCCAGCTTGAGACAGCCCTAAGCTGAACCGCGACGAGACACCATTCCCTGCGGGGTCTCCCCACGCTCGGCGAGCGCGACTACCACACTCATGAACCACGATTCGCTCGACCCGAATCGCCATCGGTCGGAGGCGCCGGGCCTCCGACCGAGTCCGAACCCTGATTCTGTATCCCCGCCAGCGTGAGCGTGATGGGCTTCTTGACCCAATCATCCGGGAGCTTCCGGAACTCCGTGTTGAACACGTCCTCGGCGAGCTGACGACCCTCCTCTGGCGTGAGCACGCCGACGCGCACCAGCTTCTCGATGGAGATCGTGAGCCGCTCGGGGTCGCGCGTCACTGGAGTCTGCGATCGGAAGCTCCAGAAGCGGATCCCCATGTCGGCGAGGATGCGGCGGTTCATGACGTGGTCGAACGAGTCACGCTCGGGAGCGAAGACCTGGTCCTCGGCGAAGATGAGCTGGGCGTCGGCGACGGACCGGTTGAAGTCCTTGCTGTCGCCGCGCAGCAGCGCGGGCACTCGAAAGCTCGAGCCGACCTTGTCGATGTTCCTCGAGTCGTAGTCTTGGAAGAGCGCGTCCTGCTGCTGCGCCCCGGTGAGCGGCTTGATGTCGACGCGGGTGCGCGCGCCATCGCCCTTGCCGAACGGCTCGGCCTCGATGATCAGGAGCTTGTGGTAGTTGTCGCGGCCCTTGAGCTCCTCGTCGACGAACCGCTCGATCCGCGGCGCCGACGTGGGCGCGATCTTCCCGCCGGAGACGAGCAGGGCCAGCGGCGGCACGCTCTTGTTGTCGAAGTAGGAGTGGTTCACCTCCTCCATCGCGCGCGAGCCGAGCACCGACAGGAGCGTGCCGATCCACCGCGGCACGCCGTAGGGCGAGCGCGAGCTGTGGATTGCGAAGTGGAGGAGCTCGGTCGCGGGGCCGTCGGTGAGGTCCTCGCGCTTCAGCGCCTCGACGCTCTCGAACACGCGACCGGTCTTGCGCGAGATGATCCGCGGGTCGCCGAGGCTCTTGAAGTAGATGCGGCTCTCGCCGTCGACCTGGACGTAGCGCCGGAGCCGGCGCTGGCATCGGACGCTGTGGAGCGAGACCGGCGAGACGCGCACGCGGTCGTCGACCTCGACGGGGTCCTTGTCGAGCGCGAGGAGGCGGACGGTGAACGACGGGACGTAGACGAACCGGGCGAGCCGGCCGCGCGCGTCGCGGAGGCACTCCCAGGTCGCGTTCCCGGTGACCTCGAGGTCCTGGCGGGTCATGCGCCGGAGATCGACGAAGCTGTGGTCGAACGTGCACGACTCGAAGAACGACCGCAGCCGCGCGCGCTCGACGCGGGCGAGGAGCCTGAGCTCGTCTCGGCGGGCTCGGACCTCGTCCTCGGTGGGCTCGAGCGCGGCGTCCTCGTCGAGCTCGCCCCGCTCCCGCGCGGCCACGCGCTCGAGGAAGATGCACTCGGCGACGCGCTCGTCGGCGTCCTCGGCGTCGAAGTCGATGGCGGCCTGGAGCTTGTGCCCGAAGCCGTCGATGTTCGTCGCGTAGGCGTCGACGTTCGGGCGGAGCGCGTTGCTGTGCTCGAGGAGCAGGCACAGGGTCTCGAGGTCGTATGGGGGATCGACGATGGCCTCGCTGAACGCGAAGCCCCTCGAGTCGATGCCGAGGGCGCTGCCCATCCCCTTGAGGACATCGCCGGTCGCCTCGCTCCGATCCCGAGTCGCCTGCCTCGGGTCGATCATCCGCGCTCCTCGATGTACGCGACGAGGCCGTCCGTCGTGAACGACAGGGCGCGAACGCGGTACCCGTCGGCCTCGAGCTCGGCGCGGGCGGCCTCCCGAACACCGTCGGTGGTGGTCGCTTCGACCTCGCGATCATCGGCCGGCTGCGGCATCCCGTTCGGTCCGTCCGCCGCCCTGATCACGAAGACCTGTACTCGTCGCTTCATCGTGTCCTCCTCTCGTGCCTGTCCGTCGGTCGACCTCGCCGCACCGCGCCCGCGGGCGGCAGGCGCTGGGCCGGTCGCTTCACCGCCGCGGTCGGCGCGAGCGGCCCCTCCGGGGCCTCCGGTGCGGCTTCCTCGCCGCCGCCCTGCGACCACTTGATCAGCTTGTCGAGGCGGTGCTCGAAGCTCGGGCGGTTCCCGCCGATGACGCGGGCGACCACGGTCGGCAGCTCCCCGCCCTCGTCCTGGCGCTCCTTCTGGCACGCCATCGCGATCGCCCAGAACCGGTCGGCGTGGCCCTTCGAGGTGGCCGGCGAGTCGAACGACACACGGCCGCTCGAGTTCACGCGGCGCTCGACCGAGTGGATCTCCGCCACCAGCCCGCGCTCGCGCGGGAGCTCGGCGGCCTTCCGCTGGAGCGTGATCTTGAAGTCGGTCGCCCACCGCTCCTTCGCCGGGCCGCTGGAGGACTCGGTGACGACCTGCGGGAAGTCTCGGCCGAGGTCCTCGGCGAGGTTCATGCCGATGCCGTTGCCATCGATCGAGAAGCGCGCGATCGGCAGCGTCTCGAGCATGCCCCGGAGCTCGGTCTTCTGCTCCTCGAACGGGACGTCGTCGAACGTCTTCAGCGCGCGGCAGATGAAGTGCGGCCCCTCGCGCTCCTCGAAGAGCGCGAGCGCGCTCCGGTGTGCGCGCCGACCGACGTCGTAGCCCGCGACGAGGCGACCGGTCGGGACGGGGACCTGGCTCCAGTCCTCGGCGAGTTCGAGCTCGCCCACGGTGCAGCCGAGGATGAGGTCGTAGGGGAAGTACGAGAGCCGCTCGGCGATGAAGCTCAGCTCGAACTCTTGCTGGAACTCGAGGAGGTCCAGCGACTCGAACTGGTGGCGCAGTGCCTCGGTCCCGAAACGCTCGACGCGCTCCTCCGTCGTCATCGGCGGCGCCTCGACGACCGCGCGCCCGACGTCGTTGCAGAAGAACGTACAGACCCACCACGGGACCGCCTGTCGGGCGTGTCCGGGGTACTTCCGCAGCTCCTCGGCGCAGACCTCCCAGAAGAGTCCGCGGCGACCCAGAGGCGTTGAGGCCGCCGTGAGCTGGCCCTTCGCCCGCGCGATCGCTGCGGTGGTGCCGGCGTAGACCTTCCGCGCGTCTTGGTAGTGCGCCAGCTCGTCGAGGTAGACGGTGCCGTGCTTGCCGCGCGGCGGCTTCGACGGGACCGAGACGATGCGCGAGCGGCCCCGACGTGTGCCGCTGTTCGTCTCGAACTCGAGCTCGGTCCGCGTGTCGGTGACGAGCTTCTTGCGGTAGGGAGCGGGCAGCTCCTCGTAGAGCTGGCGCGCGACGCGCACCTTCTCGACCGCGTCAGCGTGATTGTACGAGACGCAGATCGCCGTGAAGTTCGGCTCGAGGTGGCAGCGGATCAGGCACTCGATCGCGAACAGGAACGAGAAGCCGACCTGGCGCGCCTTCACGATCCACCGGAACGTCGAGCGGTCGTCGAGGAACGCGCGCTGGTAGGACTCGAGCTCGAGCGGCTCGCCGTCAAAGCGCAGCGCGCCCGACGCGAACGCCGACGCCGCGCCGAAGTACGCGAGCAGCTCGGCTTCGGTCCGCTTGACGACAGCGAGCAATCAGTCGCCGTCCGGGGCCTCGAGCGCCGCCAGCTTGGCCCGGAGCTGGGCCTCGTTCGCCTCCACCCAGCTGATGGGGATCGTCCCGTGCGGAAGCCGACCCTGCATCGCCGGCGTCTCCTCGCGCGCGCGTCGCTCGTTCTCCGCGTAGAGGCGCTGGAGGTCGTCGAGCGTCGGCATGCCCTCGGGGATGCCCGCCCGCTCGTCGGGCTCGGCCTTCGCTTCGCGGATCACCCGCAGGAGGCGCTCGAGATCGGCCAGGTCGGGCCGCAGGCGGCCCTCGTCGATCGCCTCCTCGAGCTGGCGCAGCCAGCTCTCCGCGAGGCGCAGGATGCGCTCCACGCCGATGCCCTCGGCCTCGGCCGCGTCGAGCGCCGCGTCGAGCTGCGTCGCCGCTTCGACCTGTGCGGGCGCGGCCTCGATCTCGGGCGGCTCACCGTCGCCCTCTTCGACCGCACGTCGCCGGCCGAGGCAGTTGTGCTGGGTGGCGTACCGACCGATGGTGCTGACGGAGACGTCGAATCGGTTGGCCAGCTCGCGGTACGTGGGGTAGCGGACCCTGCCCTCGGACCGCTCGCCGTAGACCAGGAGCCGGTCGAGCTCGCGGGCGTCGAACGCCGGTCCATCGAGGCGCGTCGGCCGACCCGCCGCGCGCGGGTCGGGCGTGTTCGATTTCTCGCCCCCGCGAGGCCCCGTGTTCGATTTCGAGGCGCCCTTGTTCGATTTCCGCGGGCGCTTGTTCGATTTCTTCGGGTCCTTGTTCGATTTCTCGTTCACATCTGTTCCAGCGGACGCAATGTGAGAATCCGGATCGATTCCGCGGTGTTGTGCGCCCACGCCCGCGTGGAGAAATCGAACAAGCCGACCGCTGTTCCAGGCCGTCCCAGCGCTGTTCGATTAGCTAAGTGACCGGAATCGATCGGGATTCGGCTGCCGGTTCGCTTGTTCGATTTCTGACGGCAGGCCCAGTGAGAAAGGCAGGGTCGCAAGCCCTTGTAACTATTGGGGATTCACGAAAGTTCGGCCCTCCCCCCTCCCTGTCCCCGGGTGTCCCGCTGTGTCCCGCGCGCGGCGCGGACGGGGTGAGGGACGGGCGTGAGCTCAGGGTCTCTCGGGGACCGCTGGCGGCATCTCGTAGGGGCGCACCGTGTTGCTCGCGACGTTCCATCGCTCCGGCGTCGAGGGCGAACACCAGGCGCACGTGACGCGGTCGCTGTAGATGATGTTCGCGGCGAGGTGGAGCTCCTCGATCTGATCCGGGTCGAAGCCGAAGAGCTGCGCCGTGTGATAGATGCGGTTCGCCAGGAACCACGCGCGGGCGACGTCGCTCCCGGGCCAGTCACCGATGGACGCCCCTCCGCCGAGGAGCACGTTCTCGCGAGCGAACGTCATGTCCGACTCACCGCTGACGACGTAGCCGAAGCTCACCGGGTTGGTGATCCAGTTGTCCACCACGACGGCGCGATCCACCTGGTTGAGCACCAGGGTCGAGGAGGAGCCCGCGCTCTCGAGCACGCAGTCCGCGACGATGATGTCCGTCGAGGGGATCGGCGTCGTGTCCCCCACGAAGAACGCCATCGAGTTGGACGCGAGGTAGCTGTGCAGGACGGCGACCCGTCGACCTCGAACGGCCATCGCGGGCGAGCCGTCGTCCACCGTGACCGAGTCGAACAGGACGTCCTCGATCATCCCGTCGGCCATGAATCCGCCGTCGTCGGTGACGAGGATGTGCGGCGGCTCGAAGATGACCTTGCCGTACGAGCCGCCCTCGAAGCGGAGTCGCTCACGGCCGCGGAGGATGCGGAGCGTCTGGATGCGCACGCCCTGCTCGGGGGCGACCACCACGTCGTCGGCGTCGATGATCAGCTCGTCCACGTCGACGGTGACGCGCAGCGTGGTGTTCGACTCGAAGTAGCCGTTGATCAGCTCCTCGGGGTTCTGCACCACGACCTCCCGGTCGACCATGGGCTCGGTGGGCCATGCGATGTCGAGCGCGGTCGGAACGAGCCCAAGGTTGTACGGGGGCGGGGGCGCGTCCGGATTCGTCGGCGTGCATCCGCAGCCCTCGCACCCGGCGAGCGTGGCGAGGACGAGCAGCAGATTCAGGGCGATCGCGATGCGCGGGCAGTGCGGGAGTCTCATGCACTGGTAAAGCGCGCGCCCGCTCCGAAGGGACACGCTGAGCACCGAGTCGTCGCTTCGCGACCTACCGCGAAAGATGCATGCCAGGTGTGACCAAAAGCCTTAATAGATGTTCTTTAATTAAGGCTTTTGGTCACACCTCCATCTGGGGATATTTGTTCGCTGAACGCGCTCTTGAGGAGCATGATCTTGGTCGCATCGATCGGGCGCTTCCCGGTCATGAAGCGATGCACGGAGCGGCGACTCACGCCGAGGATCTCCGCTGCGACGCTTGGACCGCCGACGCCTTCCACGAGCGCGCGGACCTTCACCGGATGCACCTGGGTCGCGTTGCTGGGGCGCCCTCCGTCGAGCGTCCGGAACGCGACCTCTCCGCTCCAGCCGGTGCCTCCGGGGCGGATCGTGCCCACGTGGAGCGCGCGCGCGGCCCGGCTCCTTCGCGGAGCACGGAGGCGGCCATGCGCCTGCTCGAGCTCGGCCTGGGCGAGCTGATCGACACGGCGGTTCGCGGCGTCGTCGTCGAGCTTGAGGAGGGCGAGGTCGTTCTCGGTGGCGGTGACGTTGGGGCGCGGGTCGCCCATCGTGACGATCAGGTCGACGTCGGCCATGTCGTTGAGCCCGCGTAGGGCGCCGTAGTGGCCCCACAGGATCGATCCCGGGAAGCGTCGGAGCGTCGGGGCGAGGTGATCCCTCGCGGCCTTCAGGAGGCGACGTCGGTCGTAGCGCCCCTTGGGGATCTGCTCCTCGGGCAGGAGGCAGTCCTCGAGCAGCTGGCGGATCGTCTTCATCGTGATGATGGCCATCGACGAGGCGGGCTTCTCGAGCGCCCAGTCGACGACGGCGTCGAGGGCCTGACGAAAGCTGCCTCCCGCGGCGTCGAAGCGATCGGCCTCGACGCTCCAGCCTACGCGGGTCGCCTTGCTGCATCGGATCAGGGTCCGTTCGATCGGGGCCCCATCTGGGGCGGCGAAGTGGAAGAGCTCGGGCTCGTAGCCGAGGGCCTTCGCGTAGAGGGGCAGGTTCGTGTTCGCGTTCGCGTCGAGGACGATCGTGCGCCCCTCGCGAGAGAGCGCTCGGTGGAGCGGTTCGTCGATGTGCGTGATCACGGCGGCCGGGGCCTCCTGCTCGTCGCCGGTCGCGTAGAGCTTCACGACGCCCGAGGTCGTCAGCGCGAAGAGGAGCGTGTCCAGCACACGGGATGCGCGCCCGATGCGGTGCGCGGTGGCGGGGCCGCCGAGGGCCATCTGGACGGCTTCCCACTTCAGCGGCGGACCCTTCCGGTGGTGCTCCTCGTTGATGGTGGCCTTCGCGAGCTCGGCCAGGTCGTCGGACTGCCGGAGGGTGCCGGCGCGGGCCCACGCGAGATCGTCCGCTCGCTCGCCCCACCGCTGCGCCGACAGGGCCTCTCGTAGGCCCACGGGCTTGCTGCTGGGGCAGTAGCGGAGCCAGGCCCAGAGGGCGTTCAGGGCCGGCCTGATCGCCGACGCGAAGATCCCATCGAAGTGCATCAGCTCTCGCGTCGCGAGGTCGAGGTCCGCCATCGTGATCGTGGTCGAGCGCGGGAGCGGTGGCGGCTCGTCGATGCCGAGGAGGCCGGTCGTGCCGGCGATGCGCGCGAGCTGGGCGAGCTGCGGGTGGACGCCGATCACGATGCGCGCGTCCTCGTCGCCCTCGTATCCGTGTGTCGCTGCGCAGCTGTTGAGGTGCTCGCACGGCTGGAGCCCGCGCCCCTCGCAGAGCTCCCACCGCATCGCCTGCCCTCCCGCGACGAGCGCCCTGGAGCATGGCCAAGGCCGGCAGCTCTTCCCGACACGTTTCGCACCACGACGCCCAGAACGCGACGACGAGCGGTCGACGTGTCGCATCCTGGCCGAGGCGCTCGAGCAGCGGGCCCGAGACCCGTGACCCGACGCGAAGCGAGCTCTGAGCCTGCGCGGGATGAGCGAAAGCGGCCGCGCTCAGCAAGAGACAGGCGAAGACGACCGTCAACGCGCCGACGCGCGTGAAGGTCACGAAGCTAGCTCTGCCCGTACGACGACGCGCTCCTCGCCACGGGTGCGCACGACGAGGTCCAGACGCGCCCCGTTCGAGAGCGATGACCAGGCGACGACCTCGTCGCCACGCCTCGGGCTGACCCCTTGGTCCACGCGCAACGTCTCGACGCTGGAGCCAGTCCGAACACGGACGGTGCCGTCGCTGTAGCCGACGTAGGTTCCGGTCAGAAGGGCTTCCGATTCCTCCCCGGGGTCACACCTCGGGCACGCGGACGCACTCGAAGGTGCGAACGCGGAGCCGGTCAGGGCAGCCAGGGTGAGCGTGAACGTGGCCAGTCTCGAAAGTGTTCGCATCATCGGTCTCGGTCCTTCTCCATGGTTACGCCGACGCAGCCTGCTCGTGACACCCGATCTCGGTATTCTCGTCCCCCGGAGTGGGTCGGTCGAAACACCACTCCGCGGGGGGCGGCATCTCTGCCTGCCACCACGCCGTCGCCAGGTCCGAGGTCCACTTCGCAGCCAGCGGTGCGAGCGTGTCGATGATCGACTGCGTAGACGGCCGCCGACTTGGGTCCTTCGCCAGGCACGCCATCACGACCTCATCGAGAAGGGCGGGCACCCCGCCGGGGAGCGCCGGGGGCGCCGCGTCGACGTGCTTCATCGCGAGCTCCAGCGCCGTCTTGCCGTCGAACACGGTTTGGCCAGTGAGAAGGAAGTAGGCCACCGCACCGAGCGAGTACACATCTGCCTGTCCGTCGATGAGGTGCCCAAGAGCGACCTCCGGAGGTAGGTACGCGGGCGTTCCCGGGATACTCCTCGGATCGGACAGATGGACTTCTTTGGAGGCCGGCATCGTGCACGTCACGAGCCCGAAGTCCACGACCTTGACGAAGTCCACACGATCCTCGAGCCGACAGAGGAACAGGTTCGCCGGCTTGACGTCGCGATGGACGAGCGAGTGCACGTGCGCGTCGGACAGCGCTTCTGCGGTCTGTACGAGCACGTGGGCGACCCGCTCCGCCGTCAGCGGTCCGAAGCGCTCGACGAAACGCTGGAGGTCGATCCCATCGAGCACCTCCATCGCGTAGTACGGGTCCCCGTCCGATGTGCAGCCCGCGTCGTACACCGTGACGCTGTGGGGTGATCGAAGTAACGCCGTGGCCTGAATCTCGCGTCGGAAGCGTCCAATAGTCTCAGCTCGTATGTCCGCGCTCACTCGTGTGGCCGGGCGGATGATCTTGACGGCAGCGGGCCGCAGGAGCGCGGCGTGCTCGCCCTGCCAGACCTCCCCCATTCCACCGACGCCAATGAGCCTGACCAGCTCGTACTGGCCGGCGCGTCTCGTAGGCTGACGCGCGCGGCTCAGGGCGACCAGCAGGGCGGCAGGTACGGACGCGGAGAGAACGGAGACGAGCCACTCCGTCATCGTGGCATCGGACAGGGCGAGCGCGATCCCGACCGCTACCGCGGCGACTACGGGGATGACGAAGGTGCGCCGCTCCGTCAGCGCGCCGAAGGCGACGACGAGCAGCGCGATCAGCGTGCCTTGGACGACCACCCCGAGGTCCGTCGCGAGGATGGCGAGCAGCGCTACGCTCACAGCGAGGTGAAGAGTCGAGCCAAGCGAACCCCGACCTCGAGGCGCGTTGAGCCATGGGCCCCAGACGACGCCCGAGACGGAGAGGACAAAGAGGGCGTGAATCAGGAAATAGGACTCCGACGGATCCGTTGCGATGTACGTGGGGGCGACCGTGCTCCCCAAGACGAGAGCCGCCATCGTACGGCGCCGCGAAGCCGCGGCTCGCGTCGGCCAACCCGTGCCGGGGCTCGAACTGTCTCCGCCGAGCGAATCGGCTGCGATGAGGGTTGCCGCCGAGCCGATCTCAGCGCGATCCGCCGCAGCTTCCACAGCCGCTCTCCCCGCATGAACCGGCGCCAGCCTGCCCCTCACCGTCCGCCGGGTCGACCGGCTCTCCCGCTGGCGCGCTGTCTTCGGCGGAGGCCTCCGCCTCCGCGACGGGCTCGACCTCTGCGACGGGCTCGGGCCCGACCGTCTCCTCGACCTGTCGAGGGTGCCGTTGGCGTCGTCGGCTGCTCGGCGACTGTCGCCGCTCGGCCACGGCGGCTGGGGCTTCGTCCTCGGAGCGGCCGGACAGCTCTGCTTCGGCGGGCGATGGTCCCGCCTCTTCGACAGGCGCGGGAACGGCCGCGCCTGGAGGTTCTACCGCTGGCGCAGCCGTCGCCGTGGGCTGCGCTTCCGCCTCGTTGGGCGCTGGAGGTTCTGGGAGAACCTCCGCCGCCTCTTCCGGTTCACCACAACCGAGCAGTGCGCTCGTGGCTGCGGCGAGGATGAGCCTCTTCAGGTCCTCATGCATCGGTCACGCAGCACAACACGACAGCTTGGCGACGTCCTTGCCGAACGTCTGGCAAGCGAGCTTGAAGCCCTCGGCCGCCGTCAGATACGGGTAGAGGAGCCCGGCGAGCTGGTCCGTTCGGATCCCGAACTTCATCGCGATCACCGCCTGCTGAATGAGCTCGCCAGCCTCCGGTGCGACGATCTGAGCTCCGACGAGGAGCTTGGTCTCACGGTCGGCGACGAGCTTGATGAAGCCTCGGGTGTCACGAGCCGCGATCGCCCGGGGGACGTACGACATCGGGAGCTTGGACACGACCACGTCGATCCCTCGTTCTCGCGCCGCGTGTTCGTGCAGCCCCACCGAGGCTACGGCTGGATCGGTGAACGTCACGCCAGGGACGATCGAGGTGTCGTAGCGGCGCGCCACCCCGTTGACCGCGCCATCTCCAGCGAGGTTCCCTGCATAAGCCGCGACGTAGACGAAGGCAGGGTCACCGGTCACGTCACCGGCCGCGAAGACGCCGGCCCGCGTCGTTCGCAAGTGCTCATCGACACGGATCTCGCCCGAGTCGCCGAGCTCGATGTCAATCTCCTCGAGCCCGAGACCGGATGTGTTGGGCCGCCGCCCTGCGGCCACGAGCAGCTGGTCGGCGTCCAGCGTGGTCTCGCCTTCGGGGCCACGGAGCTGCAACGAAAAGCGGCCGTCCGTGTGGTCGACACGCGTCGCGCTCGTGCCGAGCCGAATGTCGATGCCCTCCTCACTCAGGAAGCCGGACAGCGCATCGCCGACCTCGGGATCCTCCGAGCTCAGGAGACGAGATCGGGCGAGGACTGTGACGCGGGAGCCGAGGCGCCGGAACATTTGCCCCAGCTCCAACGCGACATAGCCGGCTCCGATCACGACGAGGTGCTCGGGGAGCGCCGCCAGCTCCATCGCGGTCTTGCTCGTGAGATACGGCGTATCAGCGAGCCCCTCGATCGGGGGGACGGCGGGGCTCGAGCCTGTCGCGATCAGCACGGACGAAGCTTGGATCGGTTCGCCATCCACCAGGAGCTCGCCGGAGGGCGCGAAGCGCGCACGGCCCGCGACGACCGTAATGCCTGAGTAGGCTTCCAGAACATCGGCGTACTTCGCTTGACGAAGCTCCGCGACGAGCTCGTCCTTCTGCCGGATCACCGCCGCGAAGTCCACGCCCGCTGCGCTCGTCTCGATGCCCGCGAACGGGGCACTCGCCGCGCGGTGCCGAGTCTCCGCGGCACGAATGAGCGTCTTCGACGGGACGCAGCCGACGTTCACGCACGTGCCTCCGAGCGTGCCTGCCTCGATGATCGCGACTCGCTTCCCGGACTCCGCGGCCTTGATCGCAGCGGCGACCCCCGCCGAGCCGCTGCCGACGATCGCGAGGTCGTAGTCCATGCCTTCCCGACTCGCGCCCTCGCCAGTCGAGCTCGCGCGGACCGTGATGGCACGAACCTGATAGCCCTTACCCTCGACCGCCGCTCTCAAGGCATCTCCTCCGAGGCCCGCTTCGGCCACGACCGTCGCGCGCCCTTCGTCGTAGGACGTCTTCGAGGCGATGACCTCCGCGAGCCCGGCGAACGCGCGGTCCATGCCGGCCGCGCACCCGTCGCACGTCATCCCCTCGATCTCGATCGACCACTCCTGTCGCTCGCTCATCTCGCCCTCCGTCGCTGCTGGCTGTTGTCGAAGTCCGGTGATCAGGATTGGGCGTTGGCGAGCAGGGTGGGCTCGCCCACCTCGTAGCCAATCTCGCGAATCGAATCGGCGAACTGCTCGGCCACGGTGGAGTCACCGTCGTATCGGAACGAGACCGTCTGCTGGTCGAGGTCGAGCTCGAAGTCCTGGTAGGCGACTCCGACGTTGTCCATCGCCCGCTGGATCGCGACCCCGCAAGAGGCGCAGTCCATCCCGGCGACGGGGATCTCGACCTGGACGAGGTTGGCCTGCATCGGCGATGGCGTGAGATCGGTCGCGACCGGCGGGCTCTCGGACGCGGTTGCGGTCGCCTCGATGATGTACGGCGACGCTGAGAACATGATCACCATGGCCGTCGCGACCCAGAGCATCACCTTGGCCAGGTTGCGCTTCTTCTTCGGCGCCTCGTCGTCGCAACCGCACGCGGTCCCTGTCTCGCCGGCCGCTCCTGCCACGGCGGCTGGCGCGGGGCGCTTGCGGTAGACCATGAAGAAGCCCACGCCCAGCATGAGGACGGTGGCGACCATGAAGTAGGGGCGGTACGGAGCGAGCGCGACCATGGCGCCGGCGCCGCCGATGCCGAGCACCGCGACGAGGAGCGGACCGATGCAGCACGCCGCCGCCGCGAACGCGGCCGCGACGGCGCCTGAACCCGCCGCCAACGCTCCGACCTTCGCCTTCGTGTCCGTCTCTTCCGCGTTCTTCTGAGTCTCGTTCGACATCTTCGGGTCTCCTCGTTCGTGTCGAGGGGGGTACGCGCCGCGACGGAGCTTGTGACACGACCGAGCGAAAATGCCGCCCGATGTCACAACGCGCGCTCTCAGACGTAACCGGTTTGAAAAGGGGCTCACTCGATGACGACCTGGCTATGCGGGAGCTGCACGTTGGACAGTCGGTTCCTCGCCTTCCTCGCGATCGGTGCGATCGTGGTGCTCGCAGGACGAGCGCTCGCTCGCGCCCTTCAACGCTGGCGTCGGCGCGCAGGGGGACCTAGCGATCGGAGTCGAGGTCCTGGCTCGTGAGAGGCAACCGAGGAGACACGCGTGAGCAACCGAGGAGACAACCGTGACCGATGCGCATGACTACGACCTGATCGTGATTGGGGCCGGGACCGGTGGGAATCTCGTTGCGCGCATGACGGCGGCGGCGGGATGGAGGGTCGCCAGCATCGACTCCCTGCCCTACGGCGGGACCTGTGCGCTGCGCGGCTGCGACCCGAAGAAGATGTTGATCGCCGTCACCGAAGGCGTCGAATCGGCGCGTAGCATGAAGGGCAAGGGCCTGGAGGCAGCCGCCTCGATCAACTGGCAGGACATGATCGCCTTCAAGCGCACCTTCACGGACGCCATGCCGGCGCGCATCGAAGGTGGCCTCGCCAAGGCCGGCGTCACCCCTCTACACGGTGAGGCTCGCTTCGTCGGCCCCGAAACGATCGAGCTGGACGGCAAGCCCCTGCGCGCGAGGCACTTCCACGTCGCGACCGGCGCGCGCCCGATGACCCTGAACATCCCCGGAGAAGAACTCCTGGCCACGAGCACCGACTTCCTGGAGCTGCCGGAGCGGCCGAACAGGGTCGTCTTCGTCGGCGGCGGGTTCATCGCGATGGAGTTCGCCCATATCGCGAAGCGTGCCGGGGCCAGGGAGGTGACCGTCCTGGAAATGATGGAACGGCCGCTGGGGAACTTCGATCCCGACCTGGTCGACATGCTGGTCGAGGCGACCGAGGAGCTGGGGGTCGATCTACGCACGGGGGCCCGAGTTCTCCAGATCGAGAGGCGAGGCTCGGAGCTCGCGGTCTCCTACGAGTCGAGCTCCGGCACCCACGTCGTGGCCTGCGATCTCGTGGTCCACGCGACGGGCAGAGTGCCGAACATCGATCGTCTGAACCTGCAGGCCGCAGGCATCGAGGCCGGGCCGCGCGGCATCGAGGTCAACGCCTCGATGCGTACGACCAACCCCAACGCCTTCGCTGCTGGCGACTGCGCGGACAGCGGCCCCAACCTGACCCCGGTCTCGGCCTTCGAAGCTCGTGTCGCGGCGAAGAACCTCCTCGCCGGAAAGGACGAGCGGACCATTTCCTACCCACCGATCCCGAGCGTGGTCTTCACGCTGCCCATGGTCGCGAGCGTCGGCCTTTCCGAAGCCGCCGCTCGGGAGCAGCGCCTGCGCTTCGACACGCACTTCGAGAAGACGCAGGGCTGGTATTCCTCGTTGAGGGTCGGTGCGAAGTGGTCGGGCTACAAAGTCCTCGTCGAACGGGGGAGCGGCCGGATCCTCGGTGCACACTTGATCGGGCCGGGCGCAGAAGAACAAATCAACCTCTTCGCCCTGGCGATGGGATCGGGTCTGACGGCCAACCAGATCAAGGCGATGATCTTCGCCTATCCGAGCTACGCCTCCGACATTAGCTCGATGGTCTGAGGTGAGGCCTCGGGATCCCGCGACCGCGCTCGAGCCGCGAGAAGGAAGAAAGTTGAGGGCGCCGATGTCACAGCGTCTCGGCCGTAACGTATATGGAGTAGGGTGAGTCAGCGGGACATAGAGGTCGGATGCAGCAACTGGACGGGCCACTTGCTCGACCAGGCGGCGGGGCAGGAGGCGGGATCCCCCGACTGGGAGGCTCACTTGGCGCAGTGTCGGCCGTGTCGGAGCGAGCTCGACAGCTTCCGGATCGCGCTGGGCGCTCTCGACGATCCCGTGACCCCTTCTCCCGAGGTCGAGGCCGCTCTACTGAGGCGAGTGAACGAGGATCTGGAGCGTCCGACGCCTGACCTCTCCTGGATCTCGTCGGTCCTGGCCGGAGCGGCGCTCGCCGTCGTCGCCTCTCTCCTAGCGGCGGCACGCGGAGAGGCTGGGGGCGGTGCCCTTTGGACGGTCGCGCTGAGCGCCGTGGCGTGGACGGCAGCGTTCAGCATCGTCGTCCACACGCTGCGCCACGCGAAGCGCGGGCCGTGGAGTGCGTTGCCGCTGGTGGTCGCCGTGGGCGCCATCTTGGTCATCCCCACGCCGAGCGAGAGCGATGTCTGCGCCGCATGCGAGTTGGTGGGCATGGGCCTCACGGCCGCTCGCGGGATGTTCATCGCTACGGGAGTCCTCGTTGGCGTGGCGCTCACGACCGTCGTCGACCGTCTGCTCGCGGAGCATTGGGGACGATTCCAGCGCACCGCGATCGCCGCCGGGGTCGTCCTGATGGCGGTCGGACCCGCGCTCTACATGGCGTGCGCGCCCTTCTCGTTCGGCAGCCTCATCGGCCTGCTCGGGGGGCTCGTCTCCGGCGTGGCCCTGTCCGCGGTGCGCGGACTGTGGCTGCTCAAGCCCACTTGACCGGGATGGCCATGACCTGCTCGACCCTCCTGAACCGATCCGCGTGTACCCTCCTCGTCGTCGCACTGCTCGGCTGTGGCTCCGAGCCCACTCAGACGAGCGGCGAGTCAACGCGGGAGCCTGCCCCGGGCCCCGAGGCCGCCGAAGCCACACCCGAAGAAGAAGGCGAGCTGGAAGTCCCGGAGCCAGCCGCCGCCACCGGCCCGGTCGTCGATGATCCCCGCTTCGAGCTGCGCGCGGAGGCGACGGGCCCGCTTTACGCCGGCAGCGCGGGTACCCTCAGGGTGCAGCTCGAGCCCCGCGGGGAGTACGAGGTCGAGGCGCGGTACCCGTACCGCCTCGTGTTCCATCCGCCCGATGGCCTGGCGGTCGATCGCGAGGAGCTGGCCCGACGGGACGCGGCAGAGATCACGGCAGAGCGAGCAGCGTTCGAGGTCGGGGTCACACCCGCTCGGGCCGGCATGTTCGAGTGCACGGTCGATGTCGAGTTCGCCGTCTGCTCGGAGAACGGCTGCGTGCCCCTCGAACGAACACTGACAGTTCCGCTGTCCGCGTCCTGAGGAGTGGCGACGTCCGACGACAACTCCGCGAGCGCGTCTTCCGAGCGGGAGAACGTCGACGCGTACCTCCGCGGAGACGCCGAGGGCTTTCGAGCGCTGTATCGTCGACACGCATCGCGCCTGCTGAGGCTCGGTCTGTCCTCCGGGCTCGACAGAGCCACCGCGGACGACATCGTCCAATCGACGTTTCTGCGGTTCCACGAGTCGCGACAGAGGCTCGATCCCGGCCGACCGGTCGCCCCGTGGTTGGTGACCATCGCTCTCAACCTCATCCGAGACGGAGGCCGCAAGTCTGCTCGACAGCTCGATGCGGAGGAAGAGCTGCGTGCTCACATCGCTCGCCGAGCTGCCGAGGACCCGCACTCCCTGACCGAAGGCCGAGAGGCCGCTGTTCGCGCACAACGGGCCCTGGCTGCCCTTCCCACCGCGCAACGCGAGGCCGTGCTTGCGGTGCGCGTCGGCGGTCTCTCCTACGCGGCGGCGGCGGAGGCTCTCTCCGCCTCCGAGGCCGCGGTTCGCCAGAACGTCCACCGGGGCCTGCGGCGCATGACGGAGGCGCTGAAGAGCAGCGACGAGCCGCGCGACCTCGAGAAGATCGAGTCAGGGGTTCGCCGCTCCTGATAGGGCCCGTGCGAAGGCGGGTCAGCTCGCAGTACCCTCTCCGCTCCGGACCGGGAGCGGGCGACACGACGAGCACGTCGCCGACGTCACACAGCGTGCCCCTCGTCGTCGTCAACCCACCGGCGCTCAGCCGCGCAGTCGCGAATACCTCGCGAGGTTCAGTGCCTCCGCCAGACGCCAGCCTTGCTCCAGACTGAGGATGAGCGCGTCGGGACGGACGGCAGCCCAGCCGTCGGCGGCTGCCCGGTCCACGAAGAAGTGGATGTGATGGCAGAACGAGCTGATGACGCCATCGCCGATCTTGCCCGTCGGGTCGAGGAACGAGAGGACCGGCCTCCCCGGTCGTGCGTCGAGGATCCCGGCCGGGCTCAGCCTCAGGCGGATCCTCTCTCCGCTCACCGGGCACGGACTGTCCACGAGGACCTCGGCGGCGAGGATCGACGGGAGGAAGAGGGCGTCCCACGCGCACCAGGTCGTCAGCTCCACGCCCTCGACCTCGACGCGATGCCCCGTTCCGCCGAGCGCCAAGCCCCAGTAGCCGATCACGGCCCCGCTCTCGTCGCGGTACACGGCGGGCCACCCCTCGACGAGCGAGCGGACCACCTCCGCGGGCGGCAACCCGGGCGCCTCCGCGAGCGCATCGAGGTCGACGGGCCGGCCGCGCGCGAGCGTGCGGTAGATCGCCAGCGACACGCGCTGTGCGTCCTCGTCCAGGGCAGGGAAGCTCTGCGCCACCGCCCGGTGCAGATCCGCCATGAGCCGCTCGCCGGCTTCGAGCTGCGCGGTCATCGGCGCTCCCCCGCGGTCGACCCGTCCGTCGAGGGCGCGCACCACGGGCAGGGGCCCTCGGAGCACTCGTCATCGCTCGGGTCGAACCCGAGCGAGAGGCAGAGCGCCGTCACCGCGCGTCGCACGATCTGGCGGAGCGCGGCGGGCGACTTGCCGATCTCCTCGGAGAGCTCGGAATACGAGCGCCCCTCGATCCGGGTGGCGACGAGGACGCGGCGCGGCTCGTCTGGCAGGGTGCGCAACCAGGCCTGCACGCGCACGAGCAGGGCCTCGGCGTCGAGCTGGTAGTCGGGCGGGTCTCTGTGCCGCCGCAGCTCCTCGCCCACCGAGAGGCTCCGAGCCGCGTGCTCGCGAACGCCCTGGCCGCGCCGATCGTTCCGGAGCAGGTTGCGCGCGACGGTCGAGACGTAAGGGCCGAGCGGCCGATCCCCATCGACGTGCTCCAACGCGGGCAGTAGGCGCAGGAAGGTGCGCTGGACGAGATCGTCGGCTGCGGAGGCGTCGAGGCCCTCGAGGCGCGCGATGCGCTCGATGGTGGGCGAGTGCTCGAGATAGATGGCGGCGATGGCGCGCGCTCGGCCGGCGAGAGTGGTCACGAATCGTGTACGCGCGGCGCTCTGTATCGTGACATCAGCGCGCATCGGTCAGCACCTCATCGAGCGCCCGCGAGAGCTCGACCGGGACGAGCCTCCGGTCGGGCGGCGCGTAGGGAAGCTGGTGCATCCACACCTCGGGCACCGGGGGGACCTCGCCGACCCACCGCACACCGGGCGGGTAGACGAGGTAGACGTCCCACGCAGAGCGGGGGAGATCGAGCGCGCTCGCGAAGGCGTCTGCGATGCGCCGCTCGGCATCCCAGCCCGCCACCGAGCGACCGTCGGACCAGGCCGCGTTGCGCCGCTGCGCAGACTCGAGGTCGTCGCCGTCCACCATGGGCAGCCACACGACGAGCGCCTCGAGGTCGGCGGCCGGCCGACTCTCGAGCAACGTTCCCACGAGCGCGTGTCCGAGCTGGCAGTAGCCGCACTCGGGCGAGAGGAGGCTGACGATTCGAGTACGCGCGACGCCCGCGTTGAAGCGGTCTCGCAGCTCGGCCACGGTCAGCGTGGGGTCGAGCGGAGGAGGGGCCGTGTCGCGTCGTGTCGTCTCGCCCATGGCCTCTCCAACATCGCATGTGCATTCGAGCGGTTGATCGCCATGCGCGGCGGCGCTCCCTCGGTCCGAGAGCACGACGATCGCGGCGACCGCGCACGCCACGACGACCAGGCCGGCGAACGGCCAGAGGCGCGCCCTCACGAGCCAGCTCCGGAGCGGACCGGCAGGTGGACCCGATAGTTGTGCCGGCCCGTCCGTGCATCGAACGAGCCGACCCACGCCGCCACGCGTCCAGCGAGGGGAGACTCGATGTCCGAGTCGGCCGAGAAGGCGGCCGAGGCCGTCATGTCCCAGAGCGGCGAGCTCGAGCGCGGACGGTTTCCGTACCCGATCGCCTCGAACCGCACCTCTTCGCCCTCGGTGTTCGTGATGACCCCAACGAGCTGGAGCTCGCAGCTCGTCGTGCTCTGCACCTCGAACAAGGTCCAGCGGATGTCGCCCTCGACCACGCCGTGGACCTGGCCCACGCCGCTGCCCATGAGGCGCCCGCGCCCGCTCTCCGCGGACACGATCGGCTGCATGTCGGGGTCGTACTGGAGCTCGACCTCCAAGGCGGCCGACGGAGGCCGCGTCGCCGCAGCGGGTGTCGCCGCAGCGCAGCCGCCGAGAATGAGTGTTGTCAGCGCGGTCGGGAAACGGTTCGTGTTCATGGTCTCTCCTCTCGTTCCTACCGACGGCACACGCGAGAGGGCTCGGTGTGACGAAGTCGGTGTCCTGCCTCAGCTGGAACGGCGCTTCGGCGACCCACGCGACTCAATCTCGAGGCGCGTGGGACGACCCAGCTCAACCCGCGCCGCACGGCGCCGTTCAACCTCGGGTCGACGAACGAGGCCAGCTCGTTCGCGAGCGCGAGGTCCTCCGCCGAGCAGAAACGCGCTCGCCGAGGCATCGCGCGACCCGGGGGCGGCGGCGGCTCACCGACGCAGCGCGTCCATCATGTATGCTGCCCTCGTGAAGCGCCTCTGGGTCGTGGCTCTCCTCTCGCTCGTCGCGGCGTGCGAGGACGGCGATCCGATGGACGCGGGGGCGCACGACGCGGGTTCGACGCTCGACGATGGAGGCGGCCTCGACTCCGGCGCGGGAGATGGGGGCGGCTCGGACGCCGGAGCTCCCGACGCGGGCCTCGAAGCCATCGGCTTCGCGACCATCCAGGCGGACCTCGAGGCCGAGGGGTGCACCGGGACGGGCGGCGGCTGCCACGAGTCCGCCGCCCGCAACGTGCTGTTCGTGCTCGACCCCGACCCGACCGAGCTCCGCGCGAACTGGGATCGCATCGTCGACGTCGGTCCCGGCGTCACGCCCTGGGTCACGCCGCGCGACGACTCGGCGCAGATGCTCAACGAGATCGCGATCCCGGCCGATGTTCACGCCCGCTGGCTGGAGTGGATCGTGGCGGGCGCCCCGTTCGACGGTCGGTAGGACTGCAGCGATCGCGTCGTGGCCACGAACTGAGGCCCCGATGAGAAGGCGCCTTGTCGGCGGCGAACCTCCGCCCTACATTCGGCCCGAATGCCGTCTCCCGCGCGCATCGGTCGTCAGGTTCTCCTCGCTGCCCTGGCAGTCGGGTTCGTGGCGGCACCCGCGCTGGCCCAGCTGGACACCTACCGATGCGCTGGGATGGGTACGACCCACTTCGGCCGCTGCTGCGCCAGCGCGCAGGCGGAGGCGAGCCGCAGCGCCGAATGGCGAAGTGAGCCGCGGCAATGCTGCGAGCTCGAAGCGGAAGGCACGGAGGCGCCGTCGAGCGCCACCTCGAGTCCTGCGCCGCTCGTAGGCGCGCCCGCAGCTTCGGGTCTCGTTCTCGCTGCGGTGATGCCGCCCGCGCAGATGCCCGTGCGACGTGTCGGGAACCGCAGCCGCGCACCGCCGACCGCGCGGCTGTTCGTCCAGCACTCCAGCTTCCTGCTCTGAGACCGCCTCTTCCGCCGCCCCCAGCGGCGGACGAGGCCGTGGCTCAGCGAGCCTGCGACCTCCGTCCGCGGCGGCGGATCCCCTCGGGTCTCGGTCGCAGGAGAGAAGCATGCTGGACAGAACCCCCGCCACGTGGCGGGTGATGTGGATGGTCCCCGTCGTCGTGGCGGGGATCGTGGTCGCCGAGGGCTGTGCCTATTCGGACGCGGCGAGGCGCCGCACGATGTTGGAGGAGATCGGGCGGCTCGAAAGCGAGCGTCCCGGGAGCGCCGGTGGTGAGGTCGCCCTCGGCGACCCGATGGATCGGGCGCAGCTCGTACACGCGGTGCTCGCCCGAAATCCGAACGTCGACGCGGCGCTGCACGCGTGGCGGGCGGCGGTGGAGCGCCAACCGCAGGCCGACGCGCTCCCCGATCCGCGGCTCGAGTACTCCTTCGCTCCGCTGAGCATCGGGGCCCAGAACGTCGACTACGGCCAGGTGATCACGGTGCGGCAGGACTTCCCCTTCCCGGGGAGGCTGTCGCTCCGGTCGGCGGTCGCGATCGCGGAGGCGGCGGCGGCGCGAGAGGACTACGCGACGGTTCGGCTCCAGCTCGCGGTCATGGCGGCCCAGCTCTACGACGGCCTCTACACGATCGAGCGCGCGCTCGAGATCAACGACGAGCACCAGCGCCTCCTCGAGGACGTGCGCTCGACCGCGCTCGACCAGCTCACCGCCGGCCGAGCCAACCAGGACGCGCCGCTCCAGGCCGAGCTCGACCTGCGCCGGGTGCAGCTCGACCGGATTCAGCTAGTGGCGCAGCTGAGGGTGGTGCGAGCGCGGCTCAACGGATTGCTGCATCGTGCGCCCGAGCGCGAGCTGCCCGCGACGGTCGCCCGACTCGAGGTGACCGCCGAGACGCTCCCATCGTCCGCGGCGCTCCAATCCCGCGCGCTCGACGGGCGCCCGGAGCTTCGGGCCGCGGGGCACCGTGTAGACGCGCGAGACGCGGCGCGGGAGCTCGCCGAGCACGAGCAGCTCCCCGACTTCGGCATCATGGCCTCGTACAACTCGATGTGGCCGGGGTTCGCGCACCAGCTCATGATCGGGGTGTCGATCACGGTCCCGCTCCAGATCGACGCGCACATCGCGGCGGTCCGCGAGCAGGACGCGCGCTCAGCCGAAGCGCGCGCGCGACGCGAGGCGGTCGAGGATCGCATCCGCGTGGAGGTGGAGGAGGCACGCGCCCACGTGGTGCACGCCCGCGGCACCCTGACGCTCATCGAGGGCCGAATGCTCCCGACCGTCCGCGACCAGCTCGAGGCGGCACGAGCCGCCTACGTGACGGGACGAGGGAGGTTCCAGCCGGTCATCGACGCTGAGCGCAGCCTCCGCAGCCTGGAGCTCGAGCGCCTCCGCGCGGAGGCAGACCTCCACACCGCCGAGGCGGACCTGCTCCGCGCGATCGGGGCGATCCCCGGGGTCGACTCGCTGTCCGAGATGGGAGGTGCGCGATGAAGGCGTTCCTGCAGCGGCACGGCGCCAAGCTCGTCCCCGTGGGGGTGACTCTGGTGCTCCTCGTGGTGGGCCTGGTCTTCCGCGCCGAGCTCGTGGCCTGGGTCAGCCGCGAGCCGATGCCGAGCGAGCCGACCTACGACACCTCGGTCACCGCGGGGCCATTCACGCTCGGCTTCGAGCTCCAGCCGGACCCGCCGCGCCAGAACGGCAACGTGCTCCACGTGCGCGTGACGGACAGCGAGGGGAGCGGCGTCGACGGCGCCGACCTGACCGTCCGATACGTCATGCCCGCGATGGGCTCGATGCAGGAGATGCGCGGGGAGGCCGACGTCGCCGACGAGGGGGACGGGCGCTACGAGGCCGAGTTCGACCTCCCGATGGCGGGGAGCTGGACGCTCGAGGTCGAGGTCGCGCACGAGGGCGCGAGCGCGGCGACGACGCTCGGGCTCACCGTCGGGACGTCCGGCCTGACGACGCACCCGGGCGCGGGCGGCGAGCCGGCCGAGCCGGTGGCGCCGACGCCGCCGCACGCCTTCTCGGACGCCGCGCTTTCGGAGCTACGGGAGGGGCTGCGCGCCTACGAGCAGATCCGCGCGATGCTCGCGGCGGATACGGCATCGGGCGCGCAGAACGCGTCGTCGCGGATCGCCACCGCGCTCGACGCCGCGGCGGCCGACGACGGCCTCCCGGCCCCCTTGAACGAGGCGCTCTCCGGAGGCGCACAGGCAGCGCGCGATCTACCCGGCGCGGCCGACGTCGAGGCCGCCCGCGCGTGCTTCGGTGAGATCAGCCGGGCGCTCGTCGCGGCGAGCGAGGCCGACCCGCGCCTGCAGGAGGGGCTGCACGTCTTCCGCTGCCCGATGGCGGAGGGCTTCCAGAAGTGGATCCAGACGAGCGAAACCCTCGAGAACCCGTACATGGGCACCCGCATGCTCCAGTGCGGCTCGGGCAGCGACTGGACCGTGGCCATCCAGGTGAGCGCGCCCGCTGACCCGAACGACATCGCCTTCTACACGTGCGGGATGCACCCCTCCGTGCGTCAGGACGGGCCCGGGACGTGCCCCATCTGCGCGATGGATCTGACGCCGGTCACCACGGAGGAGGTGGAGACGGGCGTCATCCTCGTCGACGCGGCGCGCCGGCAGCGCATCGGGCTTCGGACGGAGGCGATCGAGCGCCGCGCGCTCAGCCGCCGGTTCCGCGCCATCGGTCGCGTCGTCTACGACGAGACCCGGCTCACGGACGTGAGCCTGCGGATGAGCGGCTGGGTCCAGCGACTCGCCGTCGACGAGCCGGGCCAGCACGTTCGGCGCGGGCAAGTCCTCTTCACGCTCTACTCGCCCGAGCTCTACGCGGCGCAGCTCGAGTACCTCAGCGCGCTCCGGAGCCGATCGTTCGGCGACACCGAAGGCGGCGACAACCCGCTCGCCCGCGCCGCACGACAGCGCCTGATCTTGCTCGGCATGAGCGGCGCACAGGTCAACCGCCTGCGCACACGGGGCGAGGCCATGGAGAACGTGCCCGTCCACGCTCCCGCGACGGGGTACGTGATCGAGAAGGACATCGTCGAGGGCGCGCACATCGAGGCGGGCACGCGCGTGTACCGCATCGCGAACCTCGACGACGTCTGGGTCGAGGCCGACGTCTACGAGGGCGACCTGACGAGCGTGCGCCTCCAGCAGGAGGTCACCATCACGCTCCCCAACGTCCCCGAACGGACGTTCGAGGGGCGGGTGTCGTTCATCTACCCGTACCTCGACGACGAACGACGCACGGCGCGCGTGCGGGTGTCGCTCGACAACCCCGACCTCGCGCTGCGCCCCGCGATGTACGCCGACGTCGACTTCGACGTCGCGCTCGGCGAGGAGCTCGCGGTGCCGGTCGAGGCGGTGATCTACACGGGCCCGCGCCGCGTCGTCTTCGTCGACCTCGGCGAGGGGCGATTGCAGCCGAAGGTCGTCGAGCTCGGCGCGCGCGCGGGCGACTACTACGTGGTCCGCTCGGGCCTCGATCCGGGCGACACCGTCGTGACCTCCGGGACCTTCCTGGTGGCGTCCGAGAGCCGCCTGCGCTCCTCGCTCGACGCGTGGGCACCGTCCGAGGACGAAGGCGAAGAGGCACCGCACGCGCACCAGCACGGAGGCTCCGATGAAGCCGAGTGAGAGCGCCAAGAAGGGGCTCATCGCAAAGGTCATCGCGGCCAGCGCGAACCAGCCGTGGCTGACGGTCCTGCTCGTGGCCGCCCTCGCGGCGTTCGGGATCTACGCGCTGCGGAACACCCCGCTCGACGCGATCCCGGATCTGTCGGACACGCAGGTCATCGTCTTCACGGAGTGGCCCGGTCAGAGCCCCGATCTCGTCGAGGATCAGGTCACCTATCCGATCTCGACGTCGCTCCTCGCTGCTCCGGACGTGCGCTTCGTCCGCGGCCAGTCGTTCTTCGGTTTGTCCTTCGTCTACGTGATCTTCGAGGATGGGACCGACATGTACTGGGCGCGCTCGCGCGTGCTCGAGTACCTCAACGAGGTCCAGGCGGAGCTCCCGGACGGCGTCCAGCCGACGCTCGGCCCGGACGCCACCGGCGTCGGGTGGGTGTACCAGTACGCGCTCGTCGACCGGAGCGGCAACCACGACCTCGCCGAGCTGCGCTCGCTCCAGGACTGGAACATCCGCTACGCGCTAGAGAGCGTGGACGGCGTCGCCGAGGTCGCGTCCGTCGGCGGCTTCGTCAAGCAGTACCAAGTCCAGGTCGACCCGAACCGGATGCTCGCGCGCGGGGTCACCCTCGACGAGGTGATCCGCGCGGTCCGCGGGGCGAACGCCGAGGTCGGCGGGCGGGTGCTCGAGATCGCGGGCCACGAGCACATGGTGCGCGGCCGTGGCTACGTGGAAGACGTCGACGACATCGCCGGCGCGCCCATCCGCGTGGACGACGACGGGACGCCGATCTTCGTCCGCGACGTGGCCGAGGTGAGCCTCGGGCCGGAGCTGCGCCGCGGCGTCGCGGAGCTGAACGGAGAGGGCGAGACCGTCGGAGGCATCGTCGTGATGCGCTACGGCGAGAACGCGCTGTCGGTGATCCAGCGTGTCGAGGAGCGGCTCGAGGCCGTGCGCGCCGGGCTCCCTGAAGGGGTCGAGCTGGTCGTCACCTACGACCGCTCGGAGCTCATCGAGGCGGCCATCGAGACGCTCGAAGACACGCTGATCGAGGAGATGATCGTCGTGAGCGTCGTCATCTTCCTGTTCCTGCTCCACGTCCGGAGCGCGCTGATCCCGATCTTGACGCTCCCGCTCGCCGTGTT